>JAEKIX010000111.1:0-16080 GCA_018886245.1 Fusarium brachygibbosum | reverse complement strand
TTTTTTTTTTTTTTTTTTTTTTTTTTTTTTTTTTTTTTTTTTTTTTTTTGCTTCTGTTGTCCTGCAACAAACTCCTTGCTACGGTAACTTCCTACAGCCATATTTACAGAAAGTACGGACACGTTTCTCGATTTCTATGGCTACTTTATAGATAGTTGTGCAATATCACGATGCCCACATCACTACAATCATGTGAACTTTACAACAGATCACGGTTTCTTCTTTGTTGTACCAGAGCGTGGTGATTTACTCGATTCCAATTGGCTGCAATGCCTGCTACGCTGATGTATACCGAGTACTCTTGAGTGAATACTAGGACTTGATCAACTTAGTTGTCTAGGCCCTTGTCGCGCTACTTCTAATTTCTGGCATTCAGTCCAGTTTCCAGGAGACTTGATCAATGATTGCCGACTACTGCGCTTTTACCAGTCTGATGTTCAGATACCTTAGTAGTTTATCTCCGAAGAGGTATGTTGAGTGAGTGCCTGAGGATCTAGGTAACGACTTCTTGTCTCAAGGTGAGGACTACGTAGGCTCTGATTGGACGGATCAAACCGGACAGAACTCTGCAGGTGCCATTAAGTCACCTAAAGCCCCTACTGCGGGCACTTAGGTATCGCCCAGGCCAGGCCAGGCCTGGCCATCCATCTCCTGCTGCTAACTTAGATAGTTGACGACGGAACCCAGCCAAGCCAGTCGCGCGACGCGTTATTCATACTTTCCTGGGCACCTTTCGCAGCACGCCAAACGGTAAACCACATCGAACGTCTACTTTTCCCTGTTGATGATGCATGTTATTGTTCGCCATTCGTTGAATCTCGCGACATAGCTTCAGCATTTATTGCGCACTCGGCTTGCGCGTAGGGTTGTCCTCGAACACTCCTTTGCACGATTCGTTGGTCGCATTTCGAGCCCCGGCCACTTTGACGCGCCTTGCTCGTTGGCGCATTCGCTTCACCATCAGGTGTACCCCTCTGGCTCAGCATCACACCCTTCCATCTCGACTACACACTTCTCCGCAACCACGAATACCAGGGCATCCTGCCCCACGACCTCGCCATGGGCAAACTAATCCGTCTCGAGTTGTTCAGTTCGTCTTCCTTCTGCGTGTATATTGGATCGGGATCATGAGCCTCTAAGCTGACTTGCTCGACAGACTTCAAGTCGTACAAAGGACATCATGTTCTTCTCTTCGGAGACTCATACTTCACTTCGATTATTGGACCCAATGGATCCGGAAAGTCCAATTCGTAAGCCGCCTTTCTTCTCCATCGAGCTTTTCTAATTCTTCATCAGCATGGATGCCATTTCCTTCGTCTTGGGCATCAAATCTTCACACCTTCGCTCCGCCCATCTCAAGGACCTCGTTTATCGCGGCCGAGTTCTGAAAACGGCCAAGATCAACGACGATGGCTCTGCGCAAACCAACGGGGACGCCAATGGCGACGACAAGGCCTCTCGCGGTGACCCAAAAACTGCTTGGGTCATGGCTGTGTACGAAGACGACGCGGGCGAGGAACAGAAATGGAAGCGCTCCATCACGAACCAAGGCGCTAGCGAGTACCGAATCAACGACCGCGTTGTCACCGCCCAGCAGTACAATGAGTCTCTTGAAAGCGAAAATATCCTCATCAAAGCCCGAAATTTTCTTGTCTTCCAAGGAGACGTCGAGGCCATTGCTTCTCAGTCGCCACAGGATCTTACGCGTCTAATTGAGCAGATCTCGGGAAGCTTGGAGTACAAGGCGGAATACGAAAAGACTCAAGCCGAGGCCGAGCAGGCTGTCGAAAACCAGAACTTCCAGCTTCACCGACGACGTGGTATTAACTCAGAAATCAAACAATATCGAGAGCAGAAGAGGGAGGCGGACAACTTCCAAAACAAGACAGATGAACGTGATGCAGCCATCGTTACACACAGCCTGTGGAAGCTTTATCACTTCCAGAAGGCTATGGACGATTCATACGCCGCGATCCAGGACCACCAAGAAGACCTCAAGGAGTTGCGCCGCAACGTGGAATCGTTTGAGAAGAGGCTTGATGCTGCCAGGAAGGAGCAGGCCGCCGCGAATCGCCAAGTGGCACTTATTGACAAGGATATCAAGGCCAAGGCGAGAGATATCGAAGACAAGGAGAACAGTCTTGTCCCAGTTGAAGAGAAGATCAAAGAATCTACCCAACAGGTTGAGAGGCTCCAAACCCAGGTTGCCAAGGTCACGAAGGAACACGACGAGCAGGTTGAGGTTGTTCGGAAGGTTCAGAAAAGTATCGAAAGCGTGGAGAAGGCCCGCGAGGTATTCGAGAACGACTACAAAGAACAGATGAAGAAGCAAGGCCGCGAGGTCAGCGACGAGGACCGTCGAGAATACAACAGACTTCGTGCCCAGGTCATGTCCCGAACAGGCTCTAATCAGGCCAAGCTTGAGAATCTTGATCGACAGCGAAAGGCAGACGAGGTTACTGTGAGCAACTTGAAAGGAAAAGTCGACAGCATTGCAGCAGGTATCGACAAGATCGAAGCGGAACTTACAAGCATCGATGAACGTAGGGCTGCGGCGCAGACTACCTCGAAGGAACTTTCGCAGGAAATCGACGCCAAGAAGAAAGAGTTCAACCAGCTTCAGTCGGAACGGGTCAGGACCAACCAGAAGCGGACCGAGCTCGAGGAAAAGCTTGAGGATGTGGCTCGGAAACTCAGGGAAGCCGACGATGGCCGCCGCCAAAACGACAGGGAGGCCAGAACGAAAGAAATGGTAACGTCCTTGAAACGTATGTTTCCTGGTGTTCGCGGTCGTGTTGGCGATCTTTGCAAACCGAAACAGAAGAAGTTTGACGAGGCTGTTATCGTTGCACTTGGAAGAGACTTTGATTCAGTTGTTGTCGATTCTGAAAAAATCGGTGTTGAATGTGTCCAGTACCTCAAAGAGCAAAGGTTTCCACCAATGACCTTTATTCCTCTGGACAACATCAAGGTGAACGCTGTCAACACTGCTGTCAAGGGGTTCTCTGGCGCACGGTTGACGATTGACACCATCGATTTTGATTCTGCCGTTGAGCGTGCCATGTCATATGCATGTGGCAGCTCCGTTGTGTGCGACACCCTCGATATCGCGAAACACATCTGTTACGAAAAGAGGATCCCAGTCAAAGCTGTAACGCTGGAAGGCTATATTATTCACAAGGCGGGTTTGATGACCGGCGGTCGTGGCCCTGAGTCGAAAAGCAAGAGGCGGTTTGAGGAGGCTGACGTCCAGAATCTTCAACGAATGGCTACCAAGCTCAAGGATGAGATCGACCGACTTCCCAAGGCTGATCGTCGAGGTTCCCAAGAAGAATCACTGCAGATCGACCTATCGGGACTCGAGAGACGGTTGGCAGTCGTCAAAGATGAGCTGGCAGCGCTCAATAAGAACCATGCAAGCAAGAAGCGCGAGCTGGATAACCAGAGGCGGCAGCTTAAAGAGCTCGAGCCCAAGTACCAAGAACAGGCCTCGCAGCTTGAGAACACCACGGCCACTTGCGAAGAGTTCCGAGATGCCATTGCACGAGTGGAGGATGAAGTATTCGGAGACTTCTGTAGGCGACTTGGCTACAGCGATATTCGTGCATACAGGGACTCTCAAGGCAAGCTGGAGCAGGAAGTGTCTGAGAAGCGCAACGAATTCGAAGTTCAGAAGCAAAAGTTGTCTAGTAGACTGGATTGGGAGCAACAGCTGGTGGCTAGTTCAACATCTCGCCTCAACTCAATTCAAAATAACATCCGGAATTTAAGGAAGGAGATCAAGACCTACACCAAGACCAAGGATGAGATCGAAAACGCCTTGCGCGAGGAACAAGAAGCGCTGGAGGCCCTTCGTGAAACGCTGGAGGAGAACAAGTCGGAGCTTGCTGAGAAGAACCAAAAGGTTTCTGAAGCCAAGGTTGAGGTACAAAAACGCTCCAAGGATATCGACACACACCTTAGAGATATCAACGCCCTTGAGACTATCGTCCAAAAGAACAGTTCGAGCAAATCGGCGTTACTTCGACGATGTCGCTTGGAACAAATTCACATACCACTTGTGGAGGGTACTCTGGATAACCTGCCCAACGAAGATGAGCTGCTTCGCCAGGACCCAGATGCCATGGATATCGACGAAGATGACGAGGAGATGATGGATATGGCTCTCAATGATCACGGAATTGCGATAGATTTCGATGGCCTTGATGAGGATCTCAAAGCCGTAAGTGTTATCATCATTTATGAAGGGAGGTTACTAACAAGAATGTAGTCTGATGACCCCAGCGTCGAAGAAAGTCTATCAGAGAAGATCACCGGCCTGACATCCGAGCTGGAGAAGCTCAACCCTAACATGCGAGCAATGGAAAGGCTGGAGAGTGTTGAAACCAGACTGAGGGTCACGGATCAAGAATACGAAGACTCAAAGACTGCAGCACAAGAGGCCAAAGAGGCTTTCAACGAGGTCAAGCAAAAGAGATATGACCTTTTCAACAAAGCCTTCAGTCATATCCAGGAGCAAATTTCGCATGTATACAAGGACCTCACTCGATCAGAGGCATACCCCCTTGGTGGTCAAGCCTATCTAGATATCGAAGAGGATACGGATATGCCTTACCTGTCTGGTATCAAGTACCATGCCATGCCACCCCTCAAACGCTTCAGAGATATGGAGCATTTATCAGGTGGTGAAAAGACTATGGCAGCACTGGCCCTGTTATTCGCCATCCATAGCTACCAGCCCAGCCCTTTCTTTGTCCTCGACGAAGTCGATGCCGCTTTGGACAACGCCAATGTCGACAAGATCAAGAAATACATCAAAGATCACCGAGGTCCAGGTATGCAATTCATCGTGATCAGTCTCAAGGCAGGCCTATTCCAGGACAGTGACAGCTTGGTGGGCGTCTACCGAGACCAGGAAGTCAACAGTTCAAGAACCCTTACTCTAGATGTAAGTCTCCTCCATACATGCACTTTGACATATCCTCACTTGCTAACATCAAATAGTTGCGCCAATATGCATGAGAAAGGATATAAACTCAGTCAACTTTGTTCTGTTTCTTTTCGCAGCGAGTTTAGGAAGATGAATTTCGATGTTTGGCCCAAGCCAGCATGGTGGAGGTACGGATGGGATTTATGTGATGTAACAAGATTCATCGCGTCAGTCAGTAGGAAGCATTGTAGTAAATATGTATTGCAGGCCTCGTCACAAATTCGGACCCGTCCGAAGTATACGGCCTGGAGGTGAACATGTCCAATATAGGAGTAAGGTTTTTTTTATTTCTACAATTTATTATCAAGACCATTGTGCTGCGTCATCTGATCCGTCTGACCCTGTCTTCTCGCCCTGCTGGTATCGTGCTGCCTTAGATTAATGAAGTAGAAACTTTGAGTCGTGCCTGTTTGTTAATGCTGGCCACTGGCAGACCGATTCGGATTAGCCCCCAGGAGCCAGCCCACGCCAGATACCAGTGTACCAGTCGCAGCTTCTCTAAGCTGGTCTCTCTTCCTTGTTCTGTTCTGCTCATGCAACTCAGATTCAGATGGTTCCGATTCTGGATTCGTCTTATCAGACGTGAAGGAACTCTGTAGCGAGCCCTGCAAGCTTGACAACACGGTCAGGTTTCTTGATGCAACTCGTGCTGTGGCCCTGGACAGGTCGAATAGAGACATCGGTGCTTCTTCAGCCTGGCGAGCGCTTGCGCTAGCAGTAATGTTGCGCGGTGGATATGCCTTATCTGGATTTGGTGCGTCGAACGAGCCAGGGAGTCCAGAGAGATCTCCTGCAGCATCCCAAGCGGCCTCCCTGGCAGCTTCCTCCTTAATTGCAGCATCCAATTGCTCTTCGCAGCGACGGAAAGTCTTCAATACTTCCTGTAGTTGAGAGGGTGGCGCAATGCGTAGAGAAGTTGCCAAGCACTCGATACGCTGTTCCAGATGACGAATCTCTGGGTTTCCGCTTGCCGTGCCAAGATGTGTTGGTTTCTGAGACCTCTCTGTACGCACGTACTTGCCAGCGTCCAGTGCTGCCTTCCACGACCATTCATCACAAATCCCGGTTTGTTGTCTCCTACGCTCAGTCTCGCCAACACCCAGACGGCTGACTACGTAGGAGTACGCGGTTTCAAAATCGTCTTCACGCAAGGCCGCCTCAACGCACATTGAAACAATGCGCTTCTCGACCATTGACTGGACAGATTTCAGGTCAGCTGTTGTTGGCTGACGATTGCCCGACCTTGTTTGAGTTGGTAGATCTGCATCAACCATGTTGTTCCCCAATTCGATGAACTCCTGCAGACGAGTGTAAGCCTTTGGATTCTGCTCCAAAACCTTCTCAATGATAGAAATAGGATCAGAGTGCACTCGAAGGACCACTGGACTAAATGGTTCACCCTGTTTAAGAACAAGACGATAATCACTCAAGGCATGGGTGGCCTTTAGTAACGCCTCGACACGTTGTCTAATGGGATGAGTACTGTCCATGACTGTGGGAAAAGATTTAATACTAGTACTCTGTTAGCAAAGATATACTAACATGGACGTCAGAAGTCGGCTTACATCTCATCACATTTCTTCAAGCCTCCCCTGGTGCGATTGGGATTCGAGGCATTATCGAACGCGCTCAAGGCCGAATTTTGAACGGTATTGAGTACAGCTTGCGTGGAAAGGGGGGCATCAGACCCTTCTTGGTCGTAAAGAGACCTCGCCAGAGAATAACCTGAAAACTGTCAGATCTTGATTATAAAAAGGTACATCGATCAAACTTACGTGATCGCGAAAGCAAGGCCTTCAAGAGTTCCGTCTCAATGAACTCGAGTGTTACACTGCTGAGGACACCTTGGAAAGTTCCACTCTGGACAGAGCCTGGCTTGTTTCCCCAGCTGTGTAACCATAGAACTTCTTGTCGTGCCCGGACCCAGAAATCATCGTCATCGGATGCGCGAGTGGGAAGATTTCGTACAAACCGACCAAGCTGGGACTTTTGCTCTTGCTGATCTTGAATGAAAGCCAAATCTCCTGCCTTGCGGACTGTACAGGGAACGCCTGAGCAGGTGAGGATGTAGGCACTCTGTATTAGGGCAGGCAACAAATCAAGGGATTGCTCTTTTGGAGTTGTGAGAGGATTTGTGCTTTGTAACAGATCATTGCGCAGATGTGTTGCGGCTTTTGCACCGTCGAAAGCGTCCATATCGAAGGGGGGCACAGGCGCAAGACTCGCGACTGCCGCTTGAAGTGTTGTGTTGGCATCTTCGTCTAAGAGGGACCGAATCTTGTTGCATATTCTAAATGCACCCTCTAGCGCCTCTGGTTCAGCATCGGGAACGAGGTACGCCGAGGCCAGCACAGCTCTGGCATAGGACCGGTCTAAATACTGTTGCTGGTTCTCCTGAAGCCAGGAACTAGTATCACCTCCCAGATCAATATCTGACGGCCCGTCCCAGGACTCAATAGCTTTCAAAGCAACTCTCCAAGAGGTTGATGCTTTGGAGGCGAGCCACTCCAGAGCCTGCTCCCATCCGGGACATGAAAGATCAGACGCTGTGCCGGAATCACTTGACACATCTTCATTGAAAGCATCGCGTTTCCACCTCGAATCATTATACAACCAGGGCCCTACTAGCCCACTCAGATCGCGACCAGCCAGATCATACTCGTCCTCAACAACGCCAGTCTCGGCGAGTAGATAGTCAATGGCCATCCTGTCGGGTAGATTCTGAAATTCGAGTAGCGACAAGCGTGTCGTTCTTTGAGGATAGTACTCGTGGTTTCTACGGATCAGAGGAAGTACTGTCGAAGTTGCCCATGTGTGAAGCTCTGGCGAGTGGTGAAGAAACGGGGAGAGCAGTTCGGGAATCTGGGCTAACATGCCCGCCTCCTCGTCCATCCTGTATGCCCTCAGAAGTAGGAAACAGGTGAGTGGATCAGCTTCGTGGATAAAATGCACATCGTCATTTTTAAGCTGGATTAGATGAAGTTTCTTGACTTTCCTCGAAGCCTGTTGGTCAGAAATATTATGAACATGAGAAGTGTCAAGCTGGTGGTCCGAATCTGGCTGCAAGAGTGACTCGTTGGCGATTATGGCCTGTAAAAGAGGCACGTAAGTCGACGGGCTGAGGGTTTCGGGAAGATAGGTGAGAATAATCCGAAGCGTCAGCTCTGGGCGCAAAATTGTAGCATGTTGAGTTATGAGATAGGCCAAGCTGTCAATGTCGGCGATAGTCGCAAAGTGCACAGCCAGGAGCACTACTTTGGCAGGGCCAAGGGGCATATGAGCCGCCATAGTGAGTGAGATGAACAATTTGTATCGCCGACGAGAAAGTGATCAGACAGATGATGTAAAGTGAGATGGCCTTGAAATGAATACAATCTTGTTCCTGTCGACGCCGTCGTCATATGCACTAGATACAGTACAGGACTGTACAAGTCTACAACTAACAAAGTGGCCAGTGAGGTAAGGTAAGGTAGGCTTAACTACTGGTTGACAGTGACAGCACCTCCACTGGGAAGCTACCTCAGCCACTTTCATCTGCGCCACAGATGGCTTGAACTAATACGGCAAGCGGTATTTTCTACTATCAAGACAAAAGGCCCACCTACTCAGCCAATCCAATTGCTCTGATTTGCCAGCCCAGTCCAGGCTAGACTTAGTAAGGTATTCATTCGGCCAAGGTACGGGTGAACTCATCGGCTTGACTTGACTTGCCTTGACTTGACGACTGATTGTTTAACGACCAACGAAGCGCGATTCAACTACAACTCCTCGCCCGACCCGCGCAAAGCCCCGACACATACCCAATTGGCTCAAGATGGCGTCGGGATATGGCATGAACGGCGGTAAGTCTGCTGCGGCAGCGCTAATACCAATATACAAGCAGTCGTAGGCTGACGACATCAATTCGGACTCTAGGCGTCGGCCGCTGCTTTCCCTTCTGGCAGGAGGTTATGGGATGCTATGTTGTCAACACCTCTGCTGCTGATGACTCTGGCAAGAAGAAGTGTGGTCTGGTTCTCGAGGATTACTACGAGTGCCTTCACCACAAGAAGGAGGTGGGCCTACATATATTTCTTGTTCCTCAGGATACCCGGTGGACTGACAAAACTTCATAGCATGCTCGAGCTCTTGCTATGCAAGCCGCCTACGCTCGCTCCGAGTCCGCTACAGCACGCGACGATGCGCCCAGTGTGAAGCAAATAAGGAGTTTGGGACTTATCGACAAGGAGGAAGACACAAAGAAGGTCCTGGGACAAAGCTAGACGATGTAACTGGAAATACTCGATGAATGTTATTCGAGCGCCTTTAGTATGCTCGCCGGCTTCCTTGTATCGATCGACTGTATACAAAGGAGCGGAATTGATTTACTCAACTGATCTCGGTTACGTTATGTGATTGGCCGGGCAATATTGTGTCTACGGAATTTTCAGTACCCTGTTAGCAAGATTGCTTGCGCTGCATTGATCTATACTGTATCAATATGCATCGCGGATGTCCGAGTAAATTCGATATACGGCGTTGTTAAAATGAGATTGGCCGAACTTCTCGGCCATCATGGGCGAAGAAGCAACGCAAGACAACAAAGGATAACTCTTGTGAAAATTCAATGCGACCCAAGTAATTACTTTCTATTAACTAGGGGAGAATTCAGTGCGGATGCTGTGGTCGTTGAGATTCGGGCGCGACCACACTGACCAGCCGACAGCAGCTGGCTGCCAGTTCCCCCTCGTCTCGGCCTATATTCAACTTCCAACGTCCTATACACTTTGCACTTATTTATTCAGATCTTACCTTTCCGGAGCACCATCTGAGTTGTTATCTGCAGAAGTAACTTGCAACTCAACCCACGCAACATGCCTTCTTTTCAGGGCATCGAAGTTACCATCGTCACTGAGCCGGGGTCCAAAAAGCTCCCCGAATTCCCCCTATCAAATTCGCAGCAGGCTCAGAAATCTAGCCCCCGGATCTCTGTCTATGTTCCTTCTGAGCCAGGTAGCTCACCAACAAACCGATTATCCTATGCACTGATGTCTAACACTTGGACTTAGGTACTCATTTCGGAATTCATTACACACTTACCGGCGTGGCGAAATCACCACCTTACTTTTATTTCAAAATATTCATGAATGGCAGAAATGTTGCGAACTGCGGCGCGGAGTCTCTCGCCCATGCCTCGGGATCTATTGTGCGCTCACTGTGTGAACCGAGTGACCGCTGGAAGTACAAGGAAGACGGTGTACTGTACATCAGGGATGGCATAGAAGCACGCTGCTTTTGCTTTCTACCCACTGGGCACAAATCAATTGCAGAGGAGGGTGGGGTCATTGAAGTCCAAGTCTTTCGGGCCAAAGGGAGAATTCGAAGACTCCCCGTATTAGAGAAGCATCGCGCTCAGGAGACTTATGGCATCGGGTTAGTCAATTTCAATCTATCACTGGACGACATATTGGTTAATTGAAATCAGGTCACCTTCAGGCGGGTTGCTGGATTCACCAGAAGAAGCCTGTTACTATGACTGGATTCTCATCGACCCTAAGGAATCCCCATTTGTTACATTCCGCTTCCACTATCGCACTTGGTCGAACCTGTATCAGCTGAGTCTGGCACCTCGCCCCGACAAACTGGATGAGCCGTCGACACGCACTGAAAAGGGCGCTGTGGAGAGCACAAGAACCGGAGGTTGCACTGGTACATCAACCTACGGCACAACAGCAGCAACGTCACTTCCGAAATTAAGCTTGGGAGACACAAATCAGATCGTCTCGTCCGCGTCCAAATCCGATTTACCTCCACGATCTGGAGGGCTGGTCAAGAACGCCCCTGTGATACTACCGCCGAGCCATCCTACTCGACCTCTACCGGAAATCCCAATCAAGAAACCGGTTGCGTACAAAGACTGTGAATATCCTGTGCTGGCTTACACATCGTCCGCTTTGTCCGATATTTCAGAAGAGACAGAAGTCAGTGAGACGAGTACCACGGTCATCTTCCCGGTACGGTCAGATTCCCTTCGCAGCACCGAGCACAAAATATCAGAGTGCCACACTACCGAAAACCCTTCGGCCCCATCACCTCCCGAGGATCCTGCCACCCCAGGGCTCAGGAGCCCCTGTTAATGAAGCTCAGGATCATCATGTAACAGAGGTGAAGGAAGCAAGTGCCAAATCAGAGACGGGGAGCTTAATGCATCTCTGATATGATGCCCGTGGTTGCCAAAGCAGAAGTGCAAGAAAAGACTATGAGTGACCGTGAGTGGATGAGAGAGGATATGTGATTGTCCAAATCAGAACCTTTGTAGCGATTCCGGGGTATGCTATCTGATCATTGCAAGACATGCCGGATGTTTTCATATGGAAGGATGTACGAGTGATTAAAGGGTACCGAGATCAGGGAGTATCGGAACTTTCGACCTCTTAGCTTTGCGGCGTGGAAAAGAGGTGATCCAATAACTAGTCCAAATGGCATATCGGCTCAATGCCTTCATCTCTTATGATCTTAGGGGTCAAGTTCTTAAAAACCCCTTAGTCGATGTAATGACAACACGGACTCAAGAGACCAGTTCCCACCACGAAGTAGGCAGTTATCAAGCAAAGCCAATCGCAACGGATTCAGAATATAGCAAGAATTTACCCTGTGTTTTAGTCAATAATTGAGCTTGGCCGTGCCTCACCGGTAGACCGTTCTATATACAGCCGTTCCGTTTGCTTTGACAATCGACTCAATTCATATAAGGGCCACTCTAGGTGCCTGATCAAAGCTGCCTATTAACTGTAGTTATAACTACCCCGGTGGTATCTGCGTAACTAAGGAAAGAGCTGCCCAGGCAGCTCTCATTGCAAAGGGATTCGTGCATCATCTTGACTAGGTGTAGAAGGTTAGCATCAGTTTTGCGACAAAGAGAACATCAACATAGTATGACATCTTAATGGTGTAAGAAAGGACATAAACTGTGAATCACAGACGATATCTGCCTTGGTGTTTTGGACTCCCTCAACTCATTCAATCACTGCTCGGTGTTCGCCGGTGCCAGGGCAGCTGACGAGAGCAAACGCTGTCACCATTCTGTCAAACATCAACGAAAACCCGAGCATTGGCAAACCGCCTACATAAACCTCGCAAACACCAAAACAAACATCACCATGGCCGACGCAGGCTGGTTGCGCTTTTTCGGTGCCAATAGAGCACGCCAGCATGGCCTGAAGTCCCATGCCTCTGAAGCTGCCCTTCATGATATCCTCAAGGATACGTCCGGAAACAAAGAAGCGCATAATCAACACAAAAGAGAGAAAATGTCACGACTTCCAAGCTGGCAAGGGGTATCTCAGACCGACCGAGGTGCTGCCTCGTTCACTGGTGCAGACTCAGCTCTGGACCAAGCAGACAAGGCATTCATCAACGCAAGCCAGGAGGTTTGGCACAGCCCGTCTGTTGACCAATTAGCAGAATCTTTGCGTTCTGCTCTGATGACAAGCGAAGGAAATGTGCCGTTGCCTGCTGAGTATCGCCCGCATGTCCTGCTTCTGTGCGAGTTTTATGGCACTCGGCACAACAAAATCGCCAAGCTCGAATCACAACTGGCAGAAGCAAAAGACGAGTTGGAGAAGGAGACCAAACGACACAAATCCATAGAAGAACATTGGATGGTTCAGGATGCACGGTACAAAGCTGAAGTCAAACGTCTTGAGATGTTTATTCATCAAACATCCGACAAAGGCATGGAAGCTGTGGTATTGGCCAGAGCAGGGAGCTTAATCAGAAACAAGCCAAGAGTCACCGCACAGGGACGAACGTCTGTAGAGACAAACCTCACCACCACGAGTAAGTGTTCATCCATACATAGTAATACTCAACAAGCAACCTGACGTCGATGCAAATAGCCTCTGATACTAGTCCTAAAAATGCATATGCAGAAGCAGCACCTAACTCGGCTTTGCCAACACGACAGGGCACAGTGTGTATGTGTTGACTTGTATCAAATGTTAACCACGATCTCGCGCTGATTTATTGACAATAGTATCGCGTACACGAACCACAGACACTAGCAACGAGGTCAGGCTGAGCAACGTCTTTCGAAAGCTTGAGAAAACTAAGAACACCACCAACGGTGCTCGCCGAACCGAGGCTCAAGATGTCGGCCATGGAAAGGCACGCCTTGAACTTCGCCGAGCAAGTCAGCATTCTCAGAGCCATTCTATGCCTCACACTGGTCCGAGTACGCGTGACACAGTTGGTGAACCGCCACATGAAGGCAGCCCCGAAAGGAAGCGCGATTCGACCGAGAAGACAGCGGCATTGCAGGAGGTTGGTGTTGTCAGCCAGCCAATCTATACCGCGACAGCGAGTAGGCATGAGCATGAGAAAGCAAAGCAGGATAAAGTTTCGGAAAACAAGTCTAGTCAAAGCACTGGTCAAGGATACACTCGGCATCTTCGCCAGTTCTCATTTGTGCCCGGAGACGATATAACAGCTGTGAAGTTGGGCGATGCCAAGGCGCCCGGAGGTCTGCCGGTTTCTCAAAACGAGAACAGTCAGGTACCGTCAACTGGTCAGCAAACGGTTCGACTCCGTCAAGAATGCCAGAGGTCGAGATCAACGGAGTGGATATAGATGGTGGAATCTTCACGTCCAGACGCAGACGATATTCCTAGAACAGCAGGGTATCGCCTCGTTCTTTGGTCAGAGCTAGGCGCTTTTGCGTGTATAGTACCAGCAAGCAAAGTCTTGTCAGGTCTGGCTACTGGAAAGTTAAGGTTTTCCATTATATCAACGGCTAAAGTTTATACGAGGGGTGAGTTTGACGTGAGCTCTGCCGGACACAGCATGGGGTGTTGCCGGGAGATATATCAATCAAATCTTCTCGGCGCTCGAGTGATAGGCTCGGGTTGGAGGACAATTGGCATGACCGAGAGGCGCTGCGTGGAGGAGGCTCAAAGCTCGACGGAAGAGGCATAGTATACAGTAGGGCACGGGTGAGGCGGGCTTGACGGGCGACGGGATCTAGCTCTCTAGAGGACAAAGTCAGACTGCTGTTTTGGTCAAATCTGGAGAAGGCTACACCCAACCTGTCAGTGTCAGGCCTGTCAAGCTTGTCAATTCGGACAAAAGCGCTGATGCAAAACCTTAAATGAGGCTTAAAGTTCAGACAATTGACGAATTAAGGTTAATAGGATCAGAACGGTGCAAGGTGGCGTCGACGACCGGAATGCTACTCCTTCGAGTACTGAATCGAGTATCACTGCTGCATCGGCAGCGGGTAGGGAGGAATGTGATTGTCGCTAGTCGAGGAACCATTAACGGGACGGGTAAGGCAACAAAAGTGTCTATCCCCTCAACGACGGCATGGCATGGCATGGCATGGCAACTAGACTAGGTAGGTACTGTAGGTAGACTAGGCCAGGGCATACCGTTTGTCGACCGATAGCCTAACAAAGTCTGCAGTTGTTCCTGAACTGAGAGGAATGCATGGTTCGACCAACATTATCTGTTGGATTTGCTCAGGTTTCGTTCCTCATGATTGACACGAATATCTCGGGTTTCAGTGCTGGGAGCTAGCAATGGTCGTTGAGACATTACGGTAGCTAAACATTCGATGAACCCTCGGAGATGTTGTACTGGACTGGACTGGACGGTTGGAGAATGTGTGAGATAGGTAGGTAATGCATACGTCAGGCCGATCAGACACAACGAGTGAGCCGTTGGCGATCAGCTCGTCCGCTCTTAGAGGGATCATCGGCCAACACCAAAATGAAGGAATAAGGTTTCTTGATCCACATCCTGCCAATTTTAGCTGATGTGATGTGTGATGTGATGTGATGTGACGAGATGGCTCAGGTCGAAAAGCTGTAGGGGTGCCTCAGGGCAAGTGCAAGTGTACGGTCCTGTAGCAGGTCAGAGTACCAGATGACTAAGGTGCGACTAGCGCTACTGGTGGCGGATCGAGTGGCCTGCACCTCACCTTTTTCGAACCCTCCCCGATCCCCGAGACGATAAGCGAGAGCTCTGAAACCAGATCCTTGGGTCTGATCTCCCTAAAGTCTCTGGTGACTGGCTGCTGAGGGCCACCTATGACTTCTGACATCCGCCTTCGTTAGGTGAGTCTTGCACCAGCCCAGCCCAGCCCGTCCCTCCAGTTCAAACGTTTCGGGCACCCCTCTCTATTCTAGGTTAGAAAGTCGGATAGAGAGAAACCATCAGTTCAACCGTCAAGACTTTAACGAACTGTGTAGGTTTTATCGCTTTGTTTTGTTTGCCCTGTTTCAGTTGGGCTGTTCTCTGTTTCCTCCTGCCGTCCTCTTTTCGAGGCGCCTACCTCTGCAGCTACTTATGTAAGACTTTTGACCGGCATTGTTGGTTCCCGCTGTCCTTCAGATAGCCCGCAATACCCGACACAGAGGTCCGGGTTTGCAGCACGGCACGTAGTCTACCCGTACTATTTAATCGCTAACACTAAACACCAAGCCTATCCTGTAGCAACAGCAAGAAACGGAACAGGCAATTATCAGGAAGAGGCCAGAGCGTTGGATCGAAACCTACAGCGCTCTCGATCGGCTATCTCTGGTCCTACCTTGGTAGGCTAATCTGGACGCTTCTAGTCGTAAAGCCAACTGAAGCATTTGTCACCTTCGCAAACAGCCGGCAGGTATTTACTTTACCTGCTAGCCTCGCGATGCAAGAGAAATCGGGTTAGAAACACTAACATGGCATACTATCTTGGAAATAGAGCACAGTAGTAGTTCTTATCAAAACGCCATCGTAGAAGATGACACCTTGCTATGTAGTACTAAGGAACGATCCCCCACCACGGCAGCCTATTTCCACGTGTATGGGGGAGAAATAAGGAGATCTTTGATCTAGAGCATTGCATCACTTGTAGTCTGTCAAATAGAGTTTCCTACTTTGCTTAATTGCTTGCCTTACGATATAGTCGATCCACCATCGTGCTACCATCAACACCAAAAGAAGGAAAGACCTGGGGAGAGCAAAGAAACATGGAATGAGAGTCAAATACTATGTGTAATAATTTTTATTTTTATTTTTTTATTTATTTTTTTTTTTTTTTTTTTGAACACGTAGAGTGCTGTGTAATGAAG
>JAEKIX010000110.1:0-16603 GCA_018886245.1 Fusarium brachygibbosum | reverse complement strand
AGACAAGCGAGCAAGGTCCGAGATACCGCGCGACAATTGGAAGACACCGCCATAGAAACGCGAAGGAACACCCGGCAGACGGCGCGAAACGTACCGGCCGAAGAACAGATCGACCGATCGACCGAGTCCCGAAAGAGTAGTGGCAGCGGCAGCAATAGCAGCGATGGAAGGGCAATGCTGCAGAAGGCGCTGGATCTCCTGGCAGAGTCGCGCAGGGAGACCAAGAGGCTGCAGGAAGCGCTGAAGGAACAGATGGAGATGACCAGGGAGCTTAAGGAAGCTGTTGCAAAGCAGGAACAGATAGTGCACGAGATGGGCAAGCAGATGGTGGAGATCAAGGAACAGATGACCGAGGAACTACAACGAGCCCGCGAGCAGCTCGAAACTATCGCTGCGAATGCAATGGACGGACCCCAACGATCATATGCTGACGTCACACGAGTGACGCTGTTCTTACCCCACAACGATTCGAGGACCTTAGTCGCTCCTCCGAACCCCACAGACGTGTTCTACTGCACGATTGATGTTTCGAGACTAGAAGAAGATGAGGCTAGGCTCTCAGCCGGGACGATCCGAACGACAGTGGAGAACCAAGTCCGCTCTGAACTAGACAATCCCACGTGGCGATGCCGAGCGGTGACTAAGGACCCAAAGAATCCCCACCGCGTCAGGATCACCTGCAGGGACGAGAGCGAGCATGAGATTGTGAAACGCGTAGCGGAAACAAAACTGGCCCCAGGAGCCCGGATCCTACGAGACGACCTGTACCCTATCAGAGTGGATACTGTCAGCCGTATTGCGGTGCTGAACGAGAGGAACGAAGTTCGAACTGAGATCACCGAGATGCTCGGCCGAGAAAATGACACCGAAGTCGCAAAGGTAGCATGGCTCAGCAAGAGAGACGTCCCCAAGGCATACGGCTCGATGGTTGTATACCTTAAGAAACGTTCAGAAGCTAGGCGATTTATTGACGAAGGATTCTTTGTGGTTGGAGGAGAACCCGGTACTACAAAGGCGTTTGAACGTCGTGACCGCCCCAAGCAATGTTACAGGACATACGCGCTAAGCTTCGTAGAGCTATTAAAGAAGTAAGACAGAGATCAGGAAGAGCGGTGGATGTAGTGGTTGTTGGTGATTTCAACCGCCACGACCAGATGTGGGGTGGAGACAATGTAGCAGTGGAGAGACAGGGCGAGGCCGATCCGATCATCGACTTGATGAACGACTTTATGCTTAGGAGCCTCCTTCGCCGGGGCACAAAGACATGGCAAAGCGGAGACTACGAAACAACCATTGACTTGGTTCTAGCTTCCGAAGAGCTTGCGGACGCAAACATCAAATGCGCGATACATGGTACGGAGCACGGATCAGACCATCGCACGATAGAGACGGTGTTCGACATTTCAGTCCCGGCGCCGAAACAGGAAGAAAGACTTCTGTTCAAGAACGCACCCTGGAAGGAGATCAATAGCAGGATCACAGACACGCTGAGGAGCAGGCCGGTGGGGAGTACGGTGCAGCAGAAAACGGATAGGGTGATGTCGGCCGTCTTGGATGCGGTCCAGGCATTAACGCCCAGAGCCAAACCGTCGCCATACGCAAAACGATGGTGGACCAATAACCTCACACAGCTGCGGCATGTATACACGTACTGGAGGAATCGAGCTCGAGTCGCAAGGCGTGCGGGACAGAATACTGCAGATCTCGAAGACACGGCAAAGGCTGCGGCGAAGCAATACCACGATGCTATCCGACAACGGAAGAACACGCACTGGAAGGAGTTTCTGGCAGACAATGACAACATCTGGAAAGCAGCCAAGTACATGAAGTCTGGGGATGACGCAGCTTTTGGAAAGTTACCGCAGCTTGTCAAAGCAGATCGAACAGCAACAACTAGCCATGAAGAGCAAGCCGAAGAGCTACTGGCGAAATTCTTCCCGCCATTGCCAGACAACATTGAAGATGAAGGACCGAAGCAACAGAGAAATCCAGTAACGATGCCCGACCTGACTTTGGAGGAAGTAGAACGTCAACTGTGGGCGACAAAGTCATGGAAGGCGCCAGGAGAAGATGGACTACCAGCGATCGTCTGGAAGCAAGTCTGGCCGTCGGTGAAACACGATGTCCTCGCCATCTTCCAAGCATCACTGGACGAAGGCGTGATACCAGACCAGTGGAGTCACGCTCGAATCATCCCACTCAAGAAGCCAGGGAAAGATGATTATACGCTCGCGAAAGCCTGGAGACCGATCTCGCTTCTCGCTACGCTAGGTAAAGTGTTAGAGTCGGTTGTTGCTGAGAGGATCTCTCACGCGGTAGAGACTTACGGACTTCTTCCGACCAATCATTTCGGTGCGCGGAAGCAGCGATCAGCAGAGCAAGCCCTTATACTCCTACAAGAACACATCTTCTCAGCTTGGCGCTCACGCCATGTCGTGAGTCTCATCAGTTTCGATGTTAAAGGGGCATACAATGGTGTGTGCAAAGAGAGGTTGCTGCAGCGGATGAAGGCGAGAGGGATCCCAGAGGGTCTCTTGCGCTGGATCAATGCCTTTTGTTCAGAGCGAACTGCAACCATCATGATTAATGGACAAAGCTCCGAGAGCAGACCTCTGCCACAAGCAGGACTCCCGCAGGGGTCGCCCTTGTCGCCGATACTGTTTCTGTTCTTCAACGCAGACCTAGTGCAGACCCAGATCGATAGGAATGGTGGGGCTATTGCATTTGTCGATGACTACACTGCGTGGGTATCGGGACCGACAGCCCAGAGCAACCGGAGAGGAATACAAGCAATAATTGATAAAGCCCTGGCCTGGGAGAAACGCAGCGGCGCAACGTTTGAAGCGGAAAAGACGGCGATCATACATTTCACCAGATACACAGGTAGAATAGACTCGGAACCATTCACCATCAAGGGCGAGAAAGTCGCCCCAAAGGATCAAGTCAAGATTCTTGGGGTCGTTATGGACTCGCGCCTTCACTACAAGCAACACATCGCAAGGGCAGCAACAAAGGGTCTAGAAGCGGCGATGGAACTGAAACGACTGAAGGGAATGGCTCCCTCGGCAACGAGGCAGCTTTTTACAGCCATGGTAGCTCCTGTAGTAGACTACGCTTCCAACGTCTGGATGCATGCGTGCAAGACGGCGTCGGTGTATGCCATTCATCGAGTACAAAGGGTAGGAGCGCAGGCGATCATAGGGTCCTTCACGAGCGTGGCGACAGGGGTAGCTGACGCTGAAGCCCACATAGCGACCATCCACGAACGGTTCTGGAGACGAGCAAGCAAGCTATGGGTAGACATACACAGGCTACCGCGAACCAACCCCGTCCGGAATCTCCTACGAGGAATCAAAGCGTTCAGACGCTTCATATATCCTCTCAGGCGTATCGTGGGTGTATGCAGAGAGCTACCAAAGGATACCATGGAAGTAATTCAGCCATTCACCGTCGTGCCATGGGAGGCACGCCTACAAGTCATACTGAACAGTCAAGGAGAGGAAGAAGAGGACAAGAGCAAAGAGCTAGCCAAAGCAGGATGGGCGGTCAGGATAGCGACAAGCAGCTCCGCGCGGAATGATCTGGTCGGCATGGGAGGAACTATCAAGATCCTCATATCCGTGGCAAGAGCCGGCAAGATCAGCAAAACCTTTTCGGTCACCCTGGGTACGAGGGAGGAACACAACCCGTACACGGCCGAACTAGCAGCTATTGCTTATGGCCTTAACTATCTGCCGGCGATAAAGCATCGAGTCATTGTGATCGTGACAAGCAACAAATCGGCTGCACAAGCTATAGGTAACCCTCACCAGCAGTCAGGTCAAGGGCATATACGAGAGATATATGATGCTATAGAAAAGCTTAGAAGAGACGGAAATAGAGTCAACCTCATCTGGCTACCACCCGACAGCGAGCTCAAAATTCAAAAGACAGCCAAGATGTCAGCCCGTAATGTAACGGAGCCATACATGACGCCGCAGAAAGGATTCACCAAAGCGAAGACCACAATTCTCAATCGAACGAGGGCAGAGCTACGAATGGAAAGGAAACTACCAGATGGAGTTGGCAGGCATTCTAGAAAGGTCGACTCAGCTTTGCCTGGTAAACATACCCGCCTGCTGTACGATCAATTATCATGGAAAGAGGCCAGCGTGCTGGCGCAACTTAGAACCGGAATGGCGCGGTTGAATGGTTATCTATATCAGATCAGGGCAGCACCGTCGGATGAGTGCCCGTGTGGGCGTGCAAAAGAAACGGTAAAGCATTTCCTCTTTCGATGCACGAAATGGACGACACAACGCAAAGAGATGTTTCAGTGTACGAATGAGAAACGCGGCAACCTCTCCTTTCACCTACTTGGGTAGGGCCTAGAGACCGGCCCCCCTTAGCTTGTGGTATCACTCCGCAAGCTCCGTGCCTAAGCACGGGGGGTTCATTGACTGGGAAAAGGGTCTGCTGACAGGGAAAATTGGGGTACCTCAATTTGGCTGCAAAACCCGCCAAATGAAGGTACCGACTTTCCCTCGGTTAGTAACATAATTCAGACCGGACTAACCCCTCCATCTGCATCTACGGGACAAATGCATCATAACCACAACACCATAATATATCATCAAAATCAGGTATGTTATTCATTCTTTTTCGCAACAACTAAGACATCCTACCTAACTTCAATAGTATCTTTAACTGATATATCATCATCATCATCTTCTTCTTCTTCTTCTTCTTCTTCAATCTCTTCATCATCTTCACTTTCATCGATATCCAATTCATCATCATCAACAGACAACGCTTTCTGCTTTCCACGCTGTTTTCTCGAAGGTGAGGCTATCAAATCGACTGCATCTTTGACTATATTAATATTATAGTCAAAAGGAAGAAGGAATGGAGGATTCCAGTAAAAAGGGAAGATCTTAGGTATATGTTCTTGCTGTGCATCTCTTGCTTGCTTGGCCAATAGCTTGGATTCTTTCATCTTTGCGTGCATCTCACGGTGAGCACAATATCTTGTAGCTAGAAGCTCTGTAGACTTGATACAAAGCTCGGATTGAGTCTTGATGAAGAATTCACTGATTGTGAATGGCCTCACTTCCTGTGAGTATGAAGGTTGACTCCTATGTTGTTCAATAGGATGATATTCCTTCAAAGATGACCGTAGTAGCTTCCTTACAGAGAAAAGCCACCGCCGTAGATATACAGCCTCGTCTCTGACCTCCTTGGCATAATAACGACGAAGCTCTGCATCCTGATTTGCCCGTCTATTATGTTGATCCTTTGCGACACGAAGTCTGGCATCATAAACTGTAATTGGCCCGTAATTTGCTATGATAATAGTTCCTTCGTCCCGTTCTGAACGTCGTAGGCTCTTCTCCTTCAAACGACGCATCTCCTGAGTAGCTGTGATACCGTTCAAGGCAAGGGTTGTGTGTGCTTTTCGCACTTTTTCGTTAACATGTAACACACTTGGGGTCAGAGGCACGCCTGAGGATATTGAAGATTCAATACGAAGGGCCACATAACCTTCGTATTGCTTGATTTGCCGTAGATTAAGCTGAGGTGTGCTGACATTGTTCCAGATAACCGTTGGAGGCGTGGAGGGCATCATTGAAATCCCCTCGTTGCGATGAGTATTTTGATGTATATCTCGTGATGATTCACCAACTTCCTCTTCATTTGAATCATCGCGAAAGTCACTGCTGTGGTTGGAAGATAACCCAGGTGTGATATAGCCGGGAAGATCACGTTCAGCAACCTCCAAAGATAGGGATGAAAGAGGGTTGACCATTTTGTTGATAACAACGGAGGGATCAAGAGGATAGATGCCGGATTTCGCCCACGATGAGATGATAGTACTTTTCTTAGTAGCTTTGCGGCGAATCTCCTGTAAATGAAACATAAAGTCAGCTTTATTGAAGTCCGTAGCACCGTCAGCGATTTCCCTGAGTAAGGCTTCCTGATGCCAATGCTTATATGTACTGAATAATCCAACATCTAACGGCTGAAGTATATGTGTCAGATGAGGAGGGAAGGGATATAAGATAATATTCGCATCTAGAGCTTTCTGATAAAGCTCTTTGGTGAAATGACTTTCACATCCATCATAAAGAATAACTCGAAGATCTAATGTATTTTGAGGCCGGGTAAGTCTCTCAAAATGGTCAAAGAAGTCCTGTACCGTGATAATGTCGATATAGCCTTTTGGTGTTGTGACTATCGTAGCCTGCTCGTCTAGGTCATTATCCACCCAACGGGAGGGAATCTGTACGCCGGGCATGATGACAAACGGGGCTATGATTCCTCCTGTTGCAGATATTGACTCCACGATAGTCATACTAATAGTCGTATGTGCATCAGTTAACAGAGGGGAGTCGATATCGAGGAAAGTCCATATCATAATACCGTTCATTAGATATCCTATTATAAAACCGGTCTCGTCGAAATTCCAGACATTATCGAAGTTGATGTCGTTTCCCTCGAAAAATTCTGTCCATTTTGCAAACCACTCTTCGACATTGGCTCGGTCTGCCATAGCTTTGCGATTTGCAGCGAGAGTACGGCTCTTTCTCCTATGAAAGACTTCACGATACCGCCTGAGGAAGCGGCGAGCCCAGAATCTTGAGGCATGAGGCTCACGATGTGTAGCCTTAAGCAGGGAATTCGCATACTGACGAAGTGTGCGTTGTTGTATGTGATGCCCCTGTGTTACTCTCATCCAACACCAGGCGAGTATAGCTTTCTCTTCTTCCTTGCTGAATAACGTACTGTTGCCGCCGTTATCTCTTACAGGATGATGGCCGTTGATCCTACTGCGAAGTCTCTTATAGTTGACTTTCCATGCTTGTGCAGCGGCTCTCATAGAGGGATAAAAGCCCTCTAGATATAATGCCTTTGCTGCGATGGTGCGTTCTTCGATATTATAGTCCGTGAAGCGGGAAATTCGTGGTAAACCAGTCTCAGGATTGATATATATTTGTTGTGCTGATGGAGCAAGCTCTGGGCTTTCAGATGTCATATTTTTTTTTCTTAATTGAAGTACTATTGCAATAGTTGTGATTGATTTAATATTTGTTGTTGAGGTGGTGATGTCAATAGAGGCTGTGGTGTTGCGGTAGATAAATAATTGTAGGCATCATAGGTGTAGGAAACGGGAACATGCATATAAAGAAGCTACAAAAATTTGGCGGATTTTGCAGCCAAATTGAGGTACCTAAATTTTTTCCCTGTCAGCAGCCCCTTTTCCCTGTCAGTGCACCCCCCGTGCTTGAGGCACGGATACCGAAGGTAGTAACGAAAGCACGGGGGGCCGATCTCTAGGCCCTACCCAAGTACTTGCTGATCGCGGCGCCCGACCAGTCGGCAAGCTCTGGGCTAATAATTTTATCAATCGACAGCCAGAGCTTAAAATGCGTTTTCCACAAAGGCATGACTATAAGAGAGCCTTATGTAACGATCCGACTATTATTCGCAATTGGTTTAGGCTCGTGGAGAATACAATCGTGAAATATGGTATCCGATCAGATGATATCTACAACTTTGACGAGACCGGCTTTATGATGGGCATGATTTCAACCAGAAAAGTAGCCACAAGGGCACAGAGGCGTGGAAAGCCAAAATCAGTACAGCCTGGAAATCGGGAATGGGTTACAGTGATTGAAGGGATCAATCATCAATGCGGCAGGCTGGGCCATCCCGCCGTTCATCATAGTTACAGGCAAGAAGCACCTTCGTAACTGGTACGAAGGAAGCAACCTCCCGGCCGACTGGGCTATCGCCACGACTCAAAATGGATGAACGAATAACGAGACGGGTCTCGAGTGGCTCAAGCAGGGTTGCAATCCACTCCACTGAATCCACGCGTGGATTCACTCAGTGGATCCACGATCCATTCCACGAGGCTGGTCGGCTGGTGGATTATGTAATCCATCCATTCCACTCGAAGCGCTCGTGGAGTGGATGGAGTTGATTTGAAGTGGAGTGAGTTAGGGGCTCCCTGCAAAGTTAGGTGTGAGAGCTTAGCTCTGGCTGACAGCTACCCTAGAACAAAAAACAATGAACTCTCTTGACATCGCAGCTTTTACTGGCATTTAACGAAATCAGTGCCGTTAGAACCGCCGCATTTTTCTCATTGGAGCTATATAAGTCACAGTATGCCGGGTAAAGCTTTGCATGACAAACAACAAAGTGAAGGAAAAAGTAATCCACCATTCATTCACTTTTCAATGACAGAAGGGGACTCGGATTGTCCCCGACACCGACTAATTTAATGTAGTCCCAAAAACCCTCGAAAGCTTGAGAGAACAATCCCCATACCATGAAGGGCAATTACACATGCACAGTCAAGCTCATATCAGGGTACAGAGCAATCCAATCATTCTGCCAATCGATAACAGCTCGTGTCGGAACATTGTTTAGTCCGGGCCGTCAGCTGCGACTCCAGTAGGCAATTACAACTTAGGTCTTCAGGGCCACAACCAAGATCCCTTATCGTGTACAGATTTATTGGATATTTAGATGCTTAATAATATGGAAACCCATTTCCATGGCTGCAGGAAGCTCCCTTTATCTCTCCTTTTTCGTCTTTTCCTCACTTTCGACCCTAGCGTCAGGATACTTGCTGCAGTCGCCCAGTTAGTTGTCAATATACTCTGTTGGGACTGTTACAGTATGCCTGCCTTGCCTAGGCCATGGCATTTATCCTATCATTACCTAAATGGGGATTCCATCTGCTCCTGGTCAGGGGTTAGCTCTGGCCAGAGCTCAAGGGCCGCGATAGAGACAATCTTCTTCACCTTCTTTAACCGTAACATTTTCTTGTTACGCTTTGCCCTATTTTCCTCGCGATTTTGACACGGCCACGAGCTTTCATTCAAGATGGCTTCTTCCGATTCTTGCCTTATTACTCCCCATCCAACGCCGACCCCGACGCCTTCTCTGACGCCTTCAACCCCGACGCCCTTGTTGAGACCGACCGAAACCCCTCCGGAAGACGAAGACAATCACGAAGCAACCCTTCGATATCACTTCTGTGGCTGGGCACTCTCCGAACGAAGCAGAGAAACTACTTCTTGGGCCTGGCCTTTTGGATATGACATCCAAAAGGACGGGCAGCGCAGATGGGTCTGTCGAGCCTGCATTCGTAAGAGGAACCTTTGTCCAGGCAACTTTGACTCCGATGGCATTCAAAACGCGTATAATCACCTATTTATCGAACATGGAATCCGCGCTCCGTTTAGCAAGACGAAAGGAGCTGCTGAAAAGAAAGCTGATTCTCTAAGTGTTAAGGCGACGGGGCAGAAGTCCATCGTGGAAGCCGTGAAGCTTGACTTGCACAACTCACGAGAACAAGCAATTGCGAACACTGTTATTAAGCGTTTCGACCGCGATCACTTTCAACGCCTTCTAATGAACTGGATCGTCGCCAGAAACCATTCTTTTTCCATTGCAGAAGAAAACGAACTGCGAGAAATATTCGACTACTTGAACCCGTCAGTCTCGGTTCGTGACGCCAACCTTACCCACCCACACGACGATCAAGGAAAAAGCCACTTCAGCGTTCAAACAACACAAGCAGAAAGTTGTCGAGGTACTCCGCAAGGCGCCTGGCCTTATCCACATCCCATTTGACGGCTGGAGGTCTGGAAATCGGCATGCTTTATATGGAGTGTGTTGTTTTTTCAGGGACGAAAACAACAAACCGTGCAAGGTTACAATAGGGGTCCCCGAGCTCAGCGTCAGTCACACAGGGACAAATATCGCGGCCGAAATCCTCGACGTTATCGAAGCCTATCAGATTCAAGACAAGATTGGATATTTCACGCTGGGTAACGTGGAAAACAACGATACTGCTATGGAGATAATTGGTGGAGAGCTGGGCTTTGTTGGCAAGACTAGGCGAGGGCGCTGTTTTGGCCACACTCTGAACCTCTCGGCCAAAAGCATACTTTTCGGCCACAAAGCTGACGCGTTCGAACGGCAACTTTCTGGGCAGGCGCCTTTATCAGAAGCCAAGCACTTGCTTTGGCAGAAGAGGGGTCCAGTGGGCAAATTGCACAATGTTGTGGTATTTATCCATAGATCTGACAAGTTGACTGACTTGCTTCGAGAGCTCCAGCGGACCGCCTTCGACCAGTCGCCTGACCCTAAAGTCAGGACTAAGAAGCCTTTGGACGTTGTTTTGGATAACGATACTCGATGGCTTTCGCAGTTATACATGATCCGACGTGCGCTTCAGCTGCGTGATCACATTGAACTGCTTATCGCGAGATATCGGGTGGAGTTCGAACAACAGCATAAGACCAAAAGGGGCACCACAAAGAAGTCTGCCAAACGGCCATATATTTGCGAGCCAGAACACCAGTTATCTGACAAGGACTGGGAAGTTCTAGAGATCTTTTCGCAGCTTTTAGGCTATTATGAGTGCACGATTAAGATGCTTGAAGGCGATGGCCAAATTCGTAAGCGGAAGCGTGGATGGATGGGCTCATATGGTAATATTGGGGATGTCGTCCAAGGCTTCGAATTTCTTCTTGACAAGCTTGAGGACTATAAGGCTATGGCTGAACGCTTTCCTGACCCCGAACACTTCAGGATTAACATCAATTTGGGTTGGCAGAAACTTGATAAGTATTACCAGCTGTTGAGCGAAACGCCTATCTATTATGCTGGGCTGGCGCTCCATCCAGCGTACCGCTGGAAATGGTTCGACCGCAAGTGGGCCGGTAACCTTGAATGGATTCGTCAGGCCAAGCGAATCGTTCACGATGTATGGCACTACGAGTATCGTGAGACCAGGTTACCTCGAATGGCTGTGAATGACGAAAAATCAGCTCCCAAACGGCGGAAGACGTACAGCAATCCGTTCCAAGAATACCTGGAAGAAAACCGCTGCGCAGCACCAGCGACGCAAGGTGACGACAGCCTCGAGCCGTTTGAAGACGAGTATCAGCACTGGATTTCGAACCATGAGAGTGGTGATGCTCAGGGTCGTGACCCTCTTGCTTATTGGCACGAGAAAAGTTTCAAGTATCCACGTCTGTCACAAATGGCCCTTGATTTCCTTACGATTCAGCCGATGTCCGCTGAGTGTGAACGCCTTTTTTCAGCAGCAGGGCGTATGGTAACACCTCTGCGAAGTCGGCTTGAAGCACAGGTTATTGGGACCTGTCAGGTCTTGCGTTCATGGCTTAGGGCGGGTATTATTCGAGATTTAGACCCTTTCTTTGTCTCAGTAGCCGAAGAGAAGGACAACCTCAAGATGGCTCACATGACGGACGACGAGCTTCAAGAGTGGGCAACAGCGTGGCTTGAGAATGTGGTGGAGTGCCACCAAGAAGAAAGTAGTTGGGAATAGCTTTAATACCACGAACGGTGGCACTTAATCAGGTCAGGGCGGGCGTCGGGAATAACTTCACACTCAAACAACTGCTGACATAATCGACTCATCCACTAATCCACGACGTCCATTCCACTTCACGATAGCATCAAATGGATCCACTACACCGACGGGCTCCGTGGATTAAGGTCCATCCACTCCACTGGCTCCGCCAGTGGATTTAGTGGAGTGGATTGCAACTCTGATGTTACTGTGGACGAGTGTATGGTTCCTTTTACAGGCAGATCGAAGGAGACAACACTCGTCAAAGGAAAGCCAACACCGGTAGGGTTCAAAGTCTGGGTTATTGCGCAAAATGGCTTCTTTTTGCGCTGGCTTTGGCACGTAAAGGAATCACCGTACACCGCTGTGATCATCAAGCTGCCGAAGGAGCAGTCACAGTCACAACCGCAGTCGCAGTCACAAGGAAAGAAGGGAAAACCAAAGGAATATATTGCCCTCAGCAATACACAAAGCGTCGTTGTTCACCTATGTAAAATGCTGCCAAAAGCGTCATATCACGTCTTCACAGATAACCTCTTCTCCTCACCGAATCTCTTCCGTACCCTTCGCGAGACCGGTTACGGTGCCACAGGCACAGTGCGCCCTAACTGCGGCATCACGAAGCAGCTGAAGGATGCCAAAGAGAATGATAAAGCCGGCAAAAGCCCCTCCCTTCAATATAATGAGGTACGAGCTATCCCTACAGAAGACTGTAAGGTACGGTTAATAGACGGCTTTCTATATGTTTTCCTTACTAATTCGTCTTTCCTAGGTCGTGCAAATCGGTTGGCAGGATAGTAGCTATGTGCTTTTTCTCTCAACTGTGCACACAGGGGCCGACGAAGAGCGCACACAGCGAAAGAGGAGAAAGCCGGCTACAAAAGGATCTTACAAGAAAGAGAAAGAGATACAACGCTATTTTGGAAATAATTCTTCAATGATCATCGCGATCCCTACGGTAGCTGCCTCTTATAACGATGAAATGAATCATGTTGACCGAGGCGATCAGTTGAGGTCATATACAAGCTATGAGCATCGCTTCCGCCGTGGCCCTTGGCAAGCCCTCCTTTGGTCTTTCCTTCTCGATATTGCCCTTACGAATAGCTTCATTTTACAGCTCAAGACGACATCCCCTAGGTGGCCTCCCTATAAAACCCTTCAGAAATGGAAGGAATGCATCTACAACGCCTTTTTCATCACATATGCACACGAAAGCTCGGCCAGGAAGAGATGTCGTACGGGGAAAGAAGAGGACATCGGGGATGTAGAAACACACGAAAACACATACAAAGAGATATCAACCATGTCTGGCGAGGCGTTAAATCAGACTGCCTAGCTTGTAAGGGCTTTAAGCAGGGGCAGCCCCGACCCTTTAAGAAAAGGAAGCTCGAGAAAGGATCCCTACAGCCGACAACAGGGGATGCACGAAAAACCAGGGGCCGGCAGACGAAGTACGGCTGCAAAGTGTGTGATGTAGCTATTTGTAACAGAGAGACCTGCTGGTACTTCTATCATACACCAAATTAGGTGTGCTTGGAAGTACCCTTCGTTCTGATCATTTTTATTGGCCTTATACCCTTGTCGTGACCCCGCTGGAGGCTTGTTACACTCAAAGAGATAGGGTAGTGGCTAACTTACTTGACTAGCTAACTCGCTTATCAACTACGTTACTTAATAAGAGTTTCACTTATTTAAGGTCCTTAAGAAGTAAATTCGTTTTTTTATCTTCTCTATTTCCAGCGCTTAGTGTCTTTATCTTGTACCTTATTGCCCAGCTTCCGATCCAAGTTTCTCTTTAAGAATCCTCTCAGTAAGCTCCCAAAGCTGTTCCTGCAAACCTTCATCAAGTGCCTGTGACGAAGCTTCTGTAACCTTTTTATCCGGGACAATGTAACTGCCATCAATCTTCTCCTCCCTTATAGCATCACTAGTCGCTGCGAACAGAATGGGTCGACATCCCTGATCGACAGGATCCTTCATGAAAGGTCGAACGACAGCGACTCCAACTTTGCCCAAAGTCCCATAAGCGTCAACTGCCTGTTTCGGTTGGTCTGTATTGACGCCTCCGGGGTGGGTGGCGTTGATCCATGGTGCTTTTCCGGGCTGCATGCCGAATTGGCTTTGTTGCTTGCGTCGGAACAGAGCACGTACAAGAAGGACTTGGGCGAGTTTGCTACGGTTGTAGAGATAAGTTGGTCCAATATCGCGGTTGATCTCTTGAAGATCAGTGAATTTAATATCGCTGGGCGCTGCGCGGTGCAAGTCCGATGACTGGAGACAAAGCCTACTGTCAGGCGTAGCGATCAGCTTTGGCAAAAGCGTCATAGCCAAGTGATGCTGCGCAAAGACATTGACTTGCATATGGCTATCAATGCCATCTTTAGTCTCTCCATAAGGCCCAATACCAAGTCCAGCGTTCAAGACCAAGGCATCGAGGCGGTCTAGCTCAGAGGCGAGTTTTTTTGCCACTTGGTCTGTCTGATGAAGATCTTCAAGCTCGACCTGAACGAACTCGACACGGGAAATGTCGCCATACTGCTTTAAGCCCTCTGCGGCTTCATCAAGATGATGTTGCTTCTTTCCAAGAAGGTAGAGCTTCTGGCAGTTATGCTGGAGGATATGCGCTGAGATGCCATACCCTATACCTGCGCTGCCGCCTGTGACGACAAAGACCTTTCCGCTGAGGTCGGGAATGTCAGTGTTGGGGTCGAATTTGTTACTGCTGCCGAGCATTTTGAAGGTAATTTATTGTATTTGTTGTTTGGATAAGCAAGACTGGAACTTCCAACAGTTTCTGACGTCTGCTTTATACAATATTGAGCTGTTGGACGTGACACTGAATGACGTCAAAGATTTGTCGTTCTCACGTATTGAACGACGTCTATGATTATTCCATTTTTCGTTTAACCACTAGACTCACAGAAATGTCTCACATACCAAGTCAACATTCGTAATACAGTTGGATGGTTTGTGCTTGTCATCACTTTGCATTAAATGAACGCGTTTGTGGTAAGATCATCGCAGAGCGTCATCTAGCATTTTATTTATGCTTATTTCTACTGCACCTTTCCTCTCGAATCAACTGGCCAGATCGCCTCAATAACCCCATTTCGATACGCATAATAAAAGTCGTGAAGATTGACAGTTGGATCAATATGACTTGGAATCATCTCAACCCTATCACCAACATTGAGAGCTGGTGTACCCTCTTCTCATGTCAACGCTCCATGCTCATCACCAAGTTGAAAATATTGATATCTTTGATCCTTACACTCAGCTAGGCCACTATCCGTCGTCAGAGACTTTAAACCAGTGTCAATCGTGACCTGTCGCTCGCCTTGCTAACCACAGTCGCGAGGAATGACAGACTGTGAGAGTAGTATGTTCCAATGGCGTTTCGATAGCCTGTGTCCATAAAGATGAAAGATCCGGGCTGCAACTCTGTCACGCCTGGTACAGTTGCACAAAAGTCTACTGTGCCTGTTCCGCCTGTTGTGGCGACTTCAATGTTAAAGCCTTCGTTCTTCAATGTTTGAGTAGTATCGGTGAGAATCTTCATTGACTCGAGACACTGTTTCTTGCGGTCTTCAAAATCGTGAAGATGTTGTAGGTGACCCTAGTAGTCAGACAAACAGACAGATCTATTACGCCCGGTAGGCCACCGCCCATAGGGCTCTAAAAACTAAAAATACATACATTTCGCCAATTGATGTCTTGGTCTCGCAAAGCCCCTATGTTTCCCGCCTTGTTCTTCTGTGCCTCTTCATTGTTCTCCTAGATCCCCGTGTCGGTTAGTGGTAGCAGATCAAGTTGAAGCCCGATTCCTCCAAGTGTTCAGTTTCCTACCTTCAGCGGCTGAAGCAGTGCCTGCTATTGGTTGTACGAGGGATAGCTGCTGTAAGTAGATGCGTTTCAGCAATTGTTAGGTGAGCGGTGTTGTCATCTCTGCTCTAGGCGACCTGTAGCGATCGCGAATCTGATCGTGGCTCGCACCGCTTCCATATTCGGTGCCCATTTCTGTCCATCCGACGCTGCCTTACCTCGCAGGTGAAAGGATAGGTTGCCACGCTTTTCTTCTACACATTGGGACATCATCCCCTTGCGTTGTGCTGTCCATTTTACGCATCGAAAGAGAAAGTGCTCTACCGTTTCCCTTGCCTGCCCGCATGGACATTCATCTGTTGGTGCTGCTCTAATCTAATAGAGATAGCCGTTTAGTCGCGCCATTCCGGTTCTGAGCTGTGCTAACACGCTGGCTTCTTTTCACGATAGCTGATTGTAGAGCAGACGAGTGTGTTTTCCGGGTAGAGCTAGGTCGACCTTCTTTGAATGCCTGCCAACTCCATCTGGTAGCTTTCTCTCATTCCGCAGGCCTGCCCTTGTTCCACTGAGAATTGTGGTCTTTGCTTTGATCGCCCCTTTTCGCGGCGTGGCGTATGGCTCGATCGCATGACGGGCTGACATCTTGGCTATCTTCTGGATTTTGAGTTCACCACCAGATGGTAGCCAGATGAGTTTGACTCTGCTTCCGTCTTCTCGGAGCTTCCCTACGGCATCATATATCCTCCGAATATGGCTTTGACCTGATTGTTGGCGAGGATTTCCTATAGCTTGTGCCGCCAATCTGTTACTCGTCAAGATTACAACGACTCGATACTTCATCTTGGGCAGACAGTTAAGCCCATGGGCGATAACTGTCAATTCGGCTGCGTAGGGGTTAGTGATGCAGTTTCTTGTACACGTACGCACGTACGTACTCTATTTTAGCCGCTGTACGTACGTACAACTTTATTGTACGTACAAATATGTACCATACAAATTTCCCCCTTCCTTTTTAGGCCATACTGGTAACTTAGTAGGCTACTCACGGTCCCCGTCTTCTGCCATTCTGGCCTCAAACCTCCGATTCTACCTCAGTGCCAACCCCCAATATATCACCCGTCGACTGTAATACACCCTCCCACTCAAAATCTCCACTGGTGGAGGCCGTCACACCATCCATCCAGACCTTCTTGCCCTTCGCATTCACAAATAACTCGAGATATGAATCTTCGAGTTCTAGCTAGTCCTTCTCCTCAAGATCCGCCCAGCGCTTTTTATGGGCGTACTCAGACTTGCAAACAAATAAATCGTATCCAAATCAAACCAAATAAATCCAAATCAAATCAAATCAAATGACGGAAAATATTATCCAAATCGAATCAAATCTCGAGGCCTGGATTTATTTGG
>JAEKIX010000109.1:0-16787 GCA_018886245.1 Fusarium brachygibbosum | reverse complement strand
ACGGTCTCCTGGAGTCTAACCATTGCTTCTCTGTCTGTCATAAAGGAGGCAGCCCAGCGGACTAATGAAGGGGGCCACCCCTGGAGAAATGTTATTCTCACAGCTCGAGGCCAGACCAGCTTACCCTAGACCTGTAACCCAGTTGATTCGGTTCACGTTGTGATACGTTATCGCAATGACTTTAGTTCACCGACCAGATAGCTCCTGAAGAAACATCATCACCAGCGAGAACGAAATTTTTAAAACAACAGCTATTTGTAGCGCCGCAATACCGCTCCGAGAGGTTAGTTGGACAGCCCAGTGTCGGTCGCATTGCCCAGTGCGACTTAGACATCACGGCGACCCCGTGGCCCCAGGACGAAATTTGGCCCACTGATTACCGAGAGCATGCCACAAATTTGAGCAAATATCTTCAAAAGGCACTGTCATCCATCGACAACGGAAATGGTCTGCCTGTTGCATCCCGTGGGGTTCGAATTGCGCTCATTAGAGCTCTTACCCTCATCGTCAAAATGCAGAGCACACCCGATCTCGGTCACATCCACGAAGCCGTGAAAAACGGTCAAGCCGAAATAAAACCGCAGTGGAAAATTTAGCGCAACACATCAACAGCCTCAAAAATGACCTCAATGAAACAAACACCAAAGCTCAATAAACCATGGGAGAAGACAATGCTTTCAGTGTCACAAATACGGCCACATAGGAACCCAGTGCAAAGCAACAATAACATGCGGCTACTGCGCGCAAGATCACGCTACTCGGGATTGCCCAACCAAGAGCGACAGGGACGCCCCGCGAAAATGCGCGGCCTGCAACGGCCCACACGAAGCATGGAACAACCAATGCCCTACCAGGAAGCAGGACGTGAATAAGGCCAAGGCAGCCTCTAAAACGAGGCCCAGGTAGCACTTGGAACTAGAAAGCTTTGTCACCAGGATCTCGACCGGGATCAGAACACGGGATCGGCAAACCGAATCAAACACGATCGCCAGGACGGGACGACCTACCTTGGAACCAGGCCGGCCACGAGACGCCAACTCGTCCCGGAGCAGATCGCCAACTAAGAAGCAACAGAAGAGAGTAAACCCCAGCAGCAGCCAGGTAACACCAGATAATCCCAAAAACGAGATCGTCGTAAACACAGGGAACCAGCGGCCTAGACGAACATTAGCTCCTTCCAGAAGAGTATTAGAAACACTGGACGCCAACAGACAGATCACACAGCACAGCCAGCAGATGGAAATCGACAATCAAGAATGTTAACAGAAAACATTCTTACAATACTACAGTATAACGTCAGAAAATCAAAAGACACAGTTATGGCCACGCTCTTACGAGATCCTGATATAGGACGATACGACATCCTCGCCATCCAGGAGCCATGGAAGAACCCATTCGACATAACAACTCACCACCCAGCCAAGGACCAATTTCATCTATGCTATCCAGACAATAGCCATGACTTCCCAGCCAGGGTCTGCTTCTTCATCAATAAGAGAATCGATATCTCCGGGTGGCACTTCAAAGAGGAAAGCAGAGATCTCTGCTCACTAGATCTAGCACTCGGAACAGAAGAAGAGCAACAGATAGTGATACATAATGTCTACAACCCAACACAAACTACAACCGAGAGAGGAAGCACGCTTCCACTCCTGGATCAGGCCATAGGACGATCGTCTCATTATGAACAACTCATCGTTGGCGACTTCAACCTCCACCATGAGCTGTGGGGAGGTGACCGGGTCCAGCGAGCACACCCCAATGCCGCCGAGCTTACCATAATTATGGAAGACTACTGTCTCACGAACAACCTTGCTCCAGGCACCATCACATACGAAGAACGCGACGGAAGAACAACCACAGAAACAACCATAGACTTGTACCTCACGACGCCTGGCCTTGTGGACAGGCTGATTCAATGCGAAATTGCAGCAGACGTGGACCACGATTCTGACCACCTACCCGTTGTAAAGCTATGGATGAAAAGGCATTTGTCCGCTGTCTTCGGCGCGAGCTTCCGCCGCAGCTAAGACCAAGAACAAAGACAGCTCTAGACAGACATACAGAAGAAGTGATGGCAGCCATAACGGCAGCTGTCGATGAAGCAGTACCGAGACGACTCTGTCACCTAGGTCGAGGCCCGGGTGGAATAAAGAATGCGCTGAAGCCTTGGCAGAATCAAAACGACTCCGTCGGCAACACAGCCTCTATCGCACCGAAGAGACATGAGAAGCATGTCGTATCGCGCGTAACCACAAAGGCAGAGTCATCAAGAAAGCACTTAAACAGATTCACTGAGACAAAGTATAGGAAGCCGCACAATCACCAGCATCCCTCTGGCGGATAGTGAAGTGGGCCCGAAATAGGCATAACCAAAGTCCTAATGTAACACCTACGCTGGTCGACCCAGTTACACAGCAACAAGCGAACAGTCCAGGCGAAAAGGCAGAACTCTTCAGAAAGACATTCTTCCCTTCACCTCCCGACACAGACCTTAGCGATATAGAGGGTACTAGCTATCCTGTTCCCATCACCATGCCACCGGTAACGACAAGGGAAGTAGAAGATGCCATTGAAGAATCAGCCCCACTCAAGGCTCCAGGACTGGACGGCATCACGAACAGAGCAATCCAAATCGCCTTACTCGGATCAGGGATCATCTTACCAAGATCTTTAACCAGTCCCTTACCCTTGGCCATTACCCAGAACATTTTCGGCAACCGACAACGGTGGTCCTCAGGAACCCGGGGAGAGACAACTACACCATACCAAAGGCTTACAGGCCAATAGCCCTCCTCAACACTACAGGAGAGACCATGGAAGCCATAATAGCGAAGAGGCTGAGCTACATCACTGAGACCAACGGTCTGCTGCCCGATACCCACATGGGTGGAAGGAAGCTGCGATCAACAGAGCATGCCCTTCACCTCATCATTGACAAGATATATGGCGCCTGGAACACCGGGTCAGGCAAAGTGGCAAGTCTGCTGCTTCTAGATGTGTCGGGGGCGTTCGACAATATCCCCCATGCACGATTGCTGCACAACCTACGGATGAGGAAACTAGACGAAAGAACAGTGAAGTGGATCGGAAGGTTCCTGCGCCCAAGATACACAAAGCTATCTATTGACGGCTTCACATCTGAACCCTACAATCTAGAAACAGGGGAACCTCAAGGATCGAACTTATCACCTATTCTCTACCTCTTCTACAACGCAGATCTAATCGCAAATTGCGGACAATTAGACGACTTAATCACAACCGGCTTCATAGATGACGTGGCTTTACTGACGTGGGCAGACTCCACGAAAGAGACATGCAAGAAGCTCCAAGAGGCACTCCATATTGCAGAACAGTGGGCGGCTACTCATGCGTCTATCGTCACGCCGGATAAATTCCAGCTTACTCACTTCACGCAGATAAGAACAAGAATAGACATAGAGGAACCCCTATAAATAAGATGGGGCACGATTGAACCAGGGGAAATGTATAACTACCTAGGTCTCATTATGGACTACACCCTCACCTGGAAACAAGGCATAGACGAGATACAACGCAAGGTCACTAAGACAGTCAATGCCCTCAGCAGCCTCGGTGGTTCGACTTGGAGAGTGACAATGAGAGAGATGAAAGATATATAAAGGAGTGGCTGTGCCGCAGATGATGTACGCCTGTTCTGCCTGCTCGAATGCAAACTGGAGAACCAAGGACAGGTCATACACAGAACGAACATTGAGCAAGCTCCAAAGCCTACAGGCCCGAGCTTCTAGGGTGATTAGTGGAGCGTACAAAGCAACATCGATACCTGACCTTGATGTGGAAACATACCTTCTACCAGTCGAACAGCAGATCTTCAGGCACAACATCGACACTCTGGGAAGGGTCGGCCCAGCTGAACGCCGACATACAGAAAAGGAGGCGAGAGGAAACAAGAAGAAAAGCCCGAGACGAGCTATCGAACAAGCCATCAGAGACCGTCAAGGGCCGGATGTCCGGAGACAAGAGAACATCGCGCCCTACATTGTATCTCCATGGTGGACGGGGCCAAAGACGTACATCGAAACAAACACAGAGGAGGCGCAAATCAACCACGAACGGATCATACAAGACGAACCGGACGCCGTACACATCTACACAGACGGTAGCGGCATTGGTGGCCATATCGGCGCCGCCGCAGTCTGCACAACCACCCGAGAAACAAAGAGTGCATATATGGGAGACGTCACGACTTCCACAGTCTACGCCGGTGAACTCCAAGGCATCAGTCTGGCCCTCCAGATCGCGCAGGAAGATCGATCCAAAGGCAACAGAAGAAGCGAGGTCCTCATCTACACCGACAACCAGGCCGCCAGTCGATTCACCGCCAAGCCCAAGGGCAAATCCGGCGCATATCTGCTCAAGAACATCACGCAACAAATGACAGACTCCAGTCACAAGGTCTAAAGACTAAGATCAGATGGGTTCCTGCGCATATAGGAATCCAAGGCAACGAAGACACGGATCGAGCAGCAAAGGAAGCGGCAGGTTGGAGAGAAGGCGATCTCAAGGGACCAAAAGCAGCAAAACCACAGCAGCTAAACCCACTCCGATCGACCATGAGGACATGGTCTCACAAAGAGACTATTGCGTCGTGGGAAAGAGACTGGACATCCGAGACACGTGGCTAGGCATCTTTCAGGCACACGCCTAAGCCCTCACGCAAGGTCTTAGACTTGCATGACGGGCTCAGCAAGAAGCACAGCGCACTTCTCACGCGGCTGCGGATAGAGAAAATAGGCCTTAAGGATTTCCTCTATAATCGAAAGGTACTAGGCATCTCCAGCAACAGATGCCCCTGCAGATCGGATCGACAAACAGTAGCGCACATTGTCCTGCGCTGCCGTCAACACCGCCAACTCCGGTACCAGGAAATAGGATGACTCTAAGGACGGAACAATCTCCGGAAGTTACTGAATGAGCGCAAAGCAGCCGCCAAGGCAATTTAAGTTCATCGAACTGGCTCGGATCCTTGGGTAATTTCAGGATCGAGACCTGAATAAACGAAGCTGAGCACTGGGGGGAGACTGTAAGTATACAGTTGCGAAATAAAGGGCCTAAAAGCCCGAGAGAGCCTAGAATTACATATATGTTAGTAGGAAACCGCTGTCTATATGGGCCGGCAACTATATGTAAATAGTGGTTAGGGAGAGAAAAGCGGGAATTTTGGGGACAGCTGGTTATCGTCTTTGACGTTGGCGAAGTGGGGCACCGCGGATCAATACTAATCCACGAAGCTTCGGCTATCCGGCGGACCCCGCTAACCGGGCATGGTCGCTTAGATAACTTCAACCGCGTAGGACATAATCAATCAATAATCAGTCAATAGATCCTGAACGTAGCACCTTGAGCTACGTCTTGCTAATAGAGTCTGACCTGCCTGCAGTGCCTATCCGTAGCAATAGAACCCGTTCCGCCTGAAGCGTTCCCCGTTCACCTGTATACCGAGCCCGAACCGTGACATAGATAAAGAATTTTAGTAAAGAGATACCATAGTAAAGGCAACTGCAAATCTTATAGATACAGCTGCAAAGGTCGAGACACACTATGGGTTTGTAAGAAATATAACACTATAGCCAAATAGTGCTGAAGTTTCAAAACGAGGGGGTTATTAGAGCCAGACAGGTAGAGTCCAGAGGAGCAGAAAGCAGAAATGCAGGGAAACAGATATAAATCTATGGATCTATCTACCGTTTGCATTATTTTGAATAAGGTCAATTAATATTAATCGCAGGCATCCACAAAAGATAAAAGCGTAGCCTCTCCACTAAACTAATGGTTAGGCCCTGTGCTGTGACATGGTCTGTTCCTAACGATTTTCATTAGCAGCAGACGACAAGTAAAGCTAAGACCTATTTCAAACATAGTTTACTGTGCCGCGATTGGCGCAGAAAGATGATCGCCTACACTATACCAGATCAGGTAGTGCTTTCAATGCTTCTAATTCGTCATATACTGCGGCATTATCCTTCAGGGTTTAATACGATCTGAACAGGTTCAGCAAGCTATTGTAAAGAGGACTACACGTAGGTTTCCGACAAGATAAGTATGTAGTGAAAACCCCAGCAATCGGCTAATTTGGGGGTAGCGGAGTGAAGTACTTACCATAAAGATGTGGCGACCTAGGTTCATTAGGGAAGGGCAAGTATTAAAGAGTAAGCGACCCACCCAGAAGCTTAGAGTATTGATATTTTCGTCTGAATGTTCCCATAAGGTCTCAATTATAAAACCTCGTTATTACTCCCACTTGCATCATTTCTTTATAAGCCACACCCTTTTGACATGGCTGCTTCAAGAATAATCGACAAAACACTATACCATATACCTACTTATCCACCCCTATCGCCTTGCAAGACGGTAGTGGATGGTTCTGAGACACCTCCAAATATTATATATGGGGTAAAAAGCTTTCATAGTGTTAAAATGAAAAAGAAAAAAAAGTCAAACTAACTGAACATTAGAATCTTGGAGATGAGCGATATCAGAATCTTCATCTTAGTAGGGTGGTAGGCTCAGCTAGCGGATTAATTGCCAGTCCGTCGATGTCACGCTCTTTCGACAGCGGAACTGTACCACATGGGCTAGATTCCTTTACTGCCCCGCTTACTAAAAAGACCCAGAGCGTATATATCCCATCTCCTCAAAACCCCAAATATTGATTTGCTGATCGGAATGATAGAACAATCGTTTGAGAAATAGAGGATCGCAACGTCAGATTCGCGAGCGCAAAGAAGAGTTACAGCAGGCGTTTCAACAACAAATACATAATTCCCGCACAGAGTATGAAGCACTGCTCTGCAAATACACTGACAGCACAGCCGAAGTAGCTCTTCTCCTCCAAGAAAACGATGCGCTTCGGTCCGAAGTCAAAGATCTCCAACGACAACGACGGCTGATGCTGAGCGTCATGGAGATACTTCAATCCTCAAAGTCATCTGCCGATCCCGGGGAAACTGGAGGGCTTTTGGATGATGTTATGCACTACCTGAGAGATGTATCTGATGACCCAAATCCACCCCACACAAGTTGAGTCAGCAGCTAGCGTGATTCACTGTTACTGGTTTGTTCTTATAAGACTGTGTTCCATAGGCCTCTCGGTACTATGATACATCTGTTGTTAGATGTTAATAATTAGATCATTGTTGAATTTTTTTGCGACTTTCTCTAGTTGAGATAATACTGAAATAGCTTTTATTACGATTGAGTTAGATACGCCAGCGGATTAGCGCTAATGCAATGAGGGATTTTCTACCCCACCTCGCCAGTCAACAGATTGAGAACTGATTCATCACCAGACGGACCAACCCTCAGGAGAGACTAGAATCTACAGATCAGATGAAGTCGCAACCGAAAGGGAAACAAGAGAGCGGCCTTATCTTTGTCGGGGGCCCAGCGCTGACGGATAGGACAGGGCCTGTTCGATCCAGGCTACTCCAGCAAGCACACCGTCAGAAGAAATCTCAGCAAAGACAGAATGCAGCTACCGAACGAGAACTGCTCCAGAAGGGGCAAAGAAGCGGCACTTGTACTTGTTACAAAGATGCGTCAGTCCTTGTAATGCCGACGGCTGGAACATCGCATGATACACAATATCGACCCATTATGCCCAAGAGCCTTGCGGCCCATGACATCGGACGAGGCCAATTATGTTCCTTCTGCGGGAAAACTCCTACTTCTCCAAATCAACTTCCTCCTGTCCAGGTATGGGATATTGGAGCGGGAGGTTCTGACCCTATGATTCCCGCGGATAATATCACATCTCAGTTGAAAATGCAGGAGATTCTTCATTATGCATGCACATCTATCTGGCCCAATTTCCGCCCCTTGGCTTATACGTCAAACTGCTATCAATCGTGGGTATTCCCCTGGGACAACAAAGTACGGCTATACGCAGTCTTATGGTCAGCGTCTTACCACCGAGACATTCTCAATATCTCCTACGGTGGACCAGCTTATCAAGCTGGATCAAAAGAGCAACTCATATTAAAAGGCCTAGCCCTAGAATCACTACGGAATGAAGTGAACACCTATACCAGCGCAACGCCTATAGACAGTATCATTATGTGTATTCTCTACTTAGCCGTTAACGACGCAGTGGGCATCACTCGGCTAAACCGCGACCCCTGCCCTTTCAATCCCCCATTTACTTACCTACACGCTCTGGATCTCTACGGCAGTCGAGACTACCATCCTGCCCATTGGAACATTATCCATGATCTACTCGGTCGATACGGGGGTATCGAAGTCCTTAAGGATTTTGGGCTTAGCTGGCTTATTTCGCTATCCGATATTATGAGCGCGGCACATACTCTGCAAAGCCCAATCTATCCATGCATGGGTATCAACGGCGATAGACTGTTCTTGAAACCGCCTCTTAAGTTGTTTGAACATTTTGCGCCTCACTTTTCTTTGGAAACTACTGGATTTGGATTCCACGAGCTACTTTATATAGACCCTCCTGTGCGACAGGAAATTGTGGCAACATTTACTCAAATCGGGCAGTTATCATGCGTACTGCAATTCTACACGAAGGAGCCTTATAGCCTCGAGGTCCTCGATCTTCTAGGCGACACTCGAAACTATGTCCACCACAGTCTACTCTCATCACCAGACCCGAATTCTCCCGCGGAGAATATCTTTTACTATTCGGACAGAGAACCAGAGGACATTGAGCTATCCCGAGAGGTTTATGGGACTTGCCGACTTGCGCTGTATTTATATGCAACACATGTTACTTTCCCAATCCCACGGTCCAACAAGGTCCGAAGCCAGCTTTTGCAACTTTTATGCCCCAAAATCGAACTTCTGGTACAGAAGCGTATCACTAGACGGTTGTTGCTATGGTGTGTTAGTGTCGCGCTGATTGCTGTGGATATAGACCCAGACGACGCAATGCACACTCTATTCAGGCAGTTGTGCTGTGAGGTGGAAATTACTAAATTAGATGATTTGCTGGTATTGCTTCGAAAATTTGCATGGGTGGATCAGGCAGTCAAACATCAGTATCAGAGGCTTTCTACAATAGTTATTAACGTACATAATAAGCGAGTGAAACAGACAAGCGAGCAGAACACTTTTCTTCAGTTATCAAAATAAAAATCACCAGAAAACCACAATAAACCTTCTATTCAACTGAAACTAATCGCTATACTATTCTTTACATACTGCAACAACTATGTGATATATTCTTACGTTATGCCCGGTCTTACCGCATAATCTACAGTGCCATTCCTTGGCTTGCGCCGACCTTCCTTAACCACCACTTCTCGACGATTCGCCCCCTACCTATACATCAACATCCATCTAATCAATTATTTCCCTTCCTTTATCTACTGTTATTTCCCCTCTTTTCTATAGCCAACTTCTCTTTACCCTCCGCTGCCGGCTTAGTATCTCATTCCCCTATCGAAGGTTTTAGACCTTAGACCTCAATAAGGCATTCTTATGCATCATTGCCTGTATTCTCTTAAAAAGAGAGTTTAAGGCTGCTAAAATTGACTCTGGTGAGCTACTATAATGCCTGGTTATTCGCCTTTGGAGGTTATCTGTACATATCTGGCTGTTTTGGATCTTGTGGATTGAAAATGTTGCTGACTCTAAATTTAGGATGAGTGGATAGCTACCTGCTTCTTAAATAACGTATACTGCTGTTACCTGCCAGCTCATTGCTCTTACGGTCTATAACCACTCAATAACGGCGTATTCAATGCATCTAAAGCTGCATATAGCAAAGAACTTCAGAAACTGACAAGCCTGACTGATTCTGCACCGGTAGATAAGGTTAACTTCATTAAAGCCTACGCTAAAGCCAGGGAAGTGGGAATAACGAAGAAAAACATCCTCGTAGGGTGGAGGGTGACTGGAAACTGGCCGATTTCCCGACGTAAAGCACTCGCACGTCCTGAGATACAGCCTATTCCTATATTCTCTTTGCAGTCTACCTAACTAATGTTTTTAGAGTTTATCGCTTTAGGGATTATTCTGTCCCCCAATTAAAATACTTAAAATTGTTAAACTTAAATAGATTACCTTTAAAATGGGTAAAGGCTAGTAAATAGGTTACTGCACTATATTATATAATGTACTTTATAAGTGAGTTAGCTACTTAAGTGAGTTAGCCAGTATACTGTACAGTTAATAATAGCTTACTCTATAGGATTTTAAAGGTTATATTAATTAATTAACAATTAAATAAAAAGCTTTTTTAAAATAGTATAGCTAGCTTTATTAAAAAGTATTTTTAAAAGATTTTTAATTATTTTTATTTATATAGTAAACCTTAAAATACAGTATATCTTACAGTTTAAGTAGATATTAAAGTTTATAGCTATATAAGATTTTTATATAAGTTAAAGAAATTTAATATAGATTATATTAAAGCTTATATATCTTATATTGAAAGCTTAGCTATTTTAAGCTTAGTTTCAATTTTTAAAAATCTTTTAAAAAATAGCTTTTAAAGTGGAAAGTTTAGTAACTAACTCACTTAAGTAGCTAACTCACTTATAAAGTACATTATAAGAAATAAAACTCTAATTTATATAAGCTAAAAGTGTATCTATATTATATTGTCAGTTATAAGGTATTAAGAAAAGCCTAGCACTACTATCCTTAAGGGAGCCTCTTTAACTTATTACAGCTACTAGCTATTTAAATAGGCTTAGCGAATTGCCTAAATATTATAACCCCAGTCTTTATATTATATACACTCTATAAGAACCTATATAAAGTGTTAGCCTTAAAGAATCTATTTACTTTATACTAATTAATAAGATATAATTATTATATTAAAATAGTAAATATTAAAATATAGTATTTTAAAAATAATTTATCTCTAGGACTTATTATACTTTATATAATTACTTTAAGTATATAGAATATATTTATTAGCACTTTTATAGAATTTAACTTATTAACTATTAATAAAATATCTTTATTTAAATATATTTAATTTACTCTATTTACTATTAAGAGATATATACTTTAGTTAATATTACTATCTATAAGAGAAATACTAAAAAGATCTTTAAATTAAACTTACTTAAGGTATTTAAATAAAATATTATTAAATTTATAATATTTCTTACTAAATATTAAGCTTTTATATCTTACTCTTTCATTTAATTTATTTAAAGTCTTAATATAACTAAATATATAGTTAGTTACCTTAAGAATACTATAATATAATAGTTCTAATTAGTTTTAAAAGATTAAGTTAATAAAAAAGATATAAAGGCTTTAAACTTAAGAATTAATACCTATATATAATACTTTTACTACTTATATATAGTCTTATCTATATATAACTTTTAAACTGCTTAATTAGCTAAGATTCAGTTTTATTAATATATCTTAACCCTTCTTCTTTAATTAGTTATTCTTTCTATAATTACTTATTTATTAGCTAATTAGTTAGTATAATTTTAATATAGTTATTAATACTATTAATTACCTTTATAGCCTACCTTTTTAATAAAATTTATATTATATTATTATTAAATATCTATTATTAATTAGGAATTAATATATAGGTATAATACTTTTACTACCTAGATATTACTCTATCTAGGTATAACTTTCTATACACTTTAATTAGCTAGGCCCTATATTTATTAATACACCTTAACCCTTCTTCTTTAATTAATTATTCCTTTTATAATTACTTATATATTAGCTAATCAGCCAGTATAACTCTAATATAATTATTAATACTACTAATTACCCTTCCTTATAGCTTACCCTCTTAATAAAATTTACACTATATTATTATTAAATATCTATTATTAATTAATACTTTAGTACTACAATAGTCTCTATATATAGCTAAAGCTATAACTCTAACTCTTAGTCACTCTATACCTTAAAGCTGCTTTAAAAATATATCTAACTTAATAGCTAATATATCTAATTTAGCTAATAATATAACTTTTATCTACCTTTTCTTATAAACTTACTGCTGCTTTATTAATATTATATTACTTTTTAAATAACTTAATTAATATCTATTAATAATAATATACTTAATATTGACTAATTCTATAGTATTAGAGATATTAATATATTAGATAATATCTTTATTATAATCTCCAATTAATTTTTAATTATACAATTGCTTTATTATTTTATATATAATTTATTATTTAAGCTTTAATTTAATTATATAATAACCTTCCCCCAGTTAATAACTCAGTTAATAATATTGCTTTATATCACGAGGGTCTTAGTATAGTGGGTTCTTAGAGAGGAAGATCACATAACCTAGATCGATTAAACCTGCAGCCTGAAGCTTGACTTTAGGCAGCAGCCTTAACTCTAAACCTTACTCTAAACTTTATATATAGGATATATCTTTTATAGACTTTAAATACTCCTAATTCTTCCTATTTCCCCTAATAAAGCTATATACTGAGTCCCTTTATAGCCTTATATTAATAACTATAATGTACTTTATAAGCGACCTGACTATATAAGCGACCTGACTAAAAATCCCTCACTTTATATTAATACTATTAAATTAATTAATTCTTAATAACTATAAATATTATTATTATTAAATAAAGCTAGAATTATTCTTACTCTTTAAGCTCTTAAGAATAACTTAAAATTAAGTATATAATAACGTATTTAATAAGCGAGCGTGACAGATAAGCAAGCGTAATATAAATCCCTTACCTTATATTAACACTATTAAATCAATTAAATCTCAACCACTATAAATATTACAGTCTTTAGAGGAAGCTAGAATACTCCTTACCCTTTAAGCCCTTTAAAATAACCCTAAATTAAGTACTTAATATACTGCAATAATCTACCAGATTGGGTAAATAAAGCTATATTGCTATCAGTATAATATTTAATTATAATGCAATTTAATACTAAATTTATAGAAATTATCTAATTAGGAAGAAGATATAATAGTCTAATTTATCCTTAATTTAGATTTATAAGGATTTCCTTTATAACTGTATTTTATAGAAGAAATAGCTAATTCCCTACTTACTAACTGCAATATACTACCTATTAATATATATTAAGCTTATAACTTTATTAAGTAATAACTAAAGCTAAAGATATATTATAATTAGAGATATAACTACTAAAGAGCTAAATATAAAGATCTTATAATTATTTATAATTAGTTTTAGCTTATAGAGAATATAATTATAAAATATAGTATCTAATTAGATAATATTTAGAACTTTAATAAGACTGGCTTTATAATAGGCATTATGCAGTCCAGAATAGTTATTATAGGTATAGAAAGATAAAGAAGGCTAAAATCAGTATAGCTAGGAAACTATAAATAGATTACTGTAATCTAGGCAATTAGTACTAAAGGTTAATTAATCCTACTGTTTATTATTAATATAGGCTAATATTATTTTATAAATTAATATTAAGAAAGTAACCTCCTTAATAATTAAGTTATTACATTAAGCTAAAATAAATAGATAAATAACTAGCTAGGTCTTAACTGACTGAAGTATTTTAATAAATCTATAGCTAAGTAAATAAATAGTTACTATTACCTCTTAATCCTTAATAGTTATAAAAGTCACTACTCTATTAAATTTAAGAGATATTATAAGGAGAATAAGATTATTACCCTCTATATACTTACTTATATATTTTATCTACTTTAGCCTCTTAATATTAAGTACTTTACAGTATTAAAGAAGGTATATAGGTAAGAGATAGAGTATCTAATTAAATACTCTATAATCTATATTTTTAAAATTGAGTTCTTTAATGCCTTTTATATCGCTTTTAAAGCTATTTTTACTGAAAATAATATATAAGGAGGTTTTAGAGGGGTTAGGCTTGCTCTATTTAACTTAGAGTATATTATCTTAAAGCTTGATATATAGCTATAGACCCTATTGCCTCCTGAGGAGGTAGCTAAACCTTCCTCTCCTTAGACTTTAAAGACCCTAATAATAGTAAATAAAGCCTAATCTCAGAATAAATACCTTAAGAGTTAAATCAGAAGGCATTATAGTAGCTCTCTAGAGTTAATTATTAATACTATTTAGTCTCTTATTAAGGCAGTAAAGAGATCTATATATAAGACTACCTTAATGAGAAATAAGATTTAAAACCTTTAAGAGGGAAATAAGAAGCTAAGCCAGTACTAAAGGTTAAAAAGAATTAGACTATAGAAAGGAGACCCTATAACTGTAAAGGAAGTATTATAAGTAATTAATTAGATAGATATTGATATATAGGTAGTAGGTAAGTTATTAAAAAGTAGTAATTAAGGAAGGTCAATTAGACTGGGCATTTAGCGATATAGTATATATAGTAAGACTGAGTATAATATAAAGACCTATTAGGTAGTTCTAGAGGCATTAGGGGAAGAGTATAATAAGTGATTTTAATTAATTAGATAGGTTATAGTAATCTTATTATCTAGATAATAAAGGGTATATAGAAAAGTGTTATATTCGCTTGTCTGTTACGCTCGCTTATTAAATATATTAGATATATTAGCTATATATAATTGAATATAGTACCCTCTGTAATTAAAAGGATAATATTAAAGTAAAATATAAAATTACTATTAAATTATAGAATCTATTTAATTTAGAAAAGTAGGTCTTTCTTTAAGCTATTTTTAACTTAAATATATAAGGCTTTCCTCCTTAGATCTATATTATTAAAGAAATAGCTAATTAACTACTTATTAATTATAATACCTAATCAGTTAATAAGCTTTAAGCTAATAATTTTATTAATTAATAATGAAAGCTTAAAATATATTTCTTATATAAATATAACTATAAAAGAGCTTTATATAATAATCTAATTATTATTTATAATTAATTTAGACTTATATAGAATATAATTATAAAATATAATATCTATATAGATAATATTTAGAACTTTAATATGACTAGCTTTATAATAAATATAGTTTTAATTAGGAAAGTAATTATAAAGGCAGAGAGATATAAAAAGCTAAAATTAATATAGCTTAGAAATTAAAAATAAGTTATAGTAATTAAAGGGATTAATACAGTAGGCTAGGCTATCTTACTATTCATTATAGTTATAGATAAATATTATCTTTATAATTAATATAAAGGAAGTAACCTTTTAGCTAATTAGGCTATTACTATAACTTAAAATAGATAGATAAATAATAAAATAGATCTTAAGTAGCTTAAATACTTTAATAAATAATTAATTAATTAATTAATTAATTAATATTACCTTTTAATTCTTAATAGCTATAAAAGTTATTACTTAACTGACTTTAAAGTATACTAAAGGAGAAGAAGATTATTATACTCTATATACCTATTTATACCTCTTATTTACTCTAACCTCTTAATATTAAGTGCTTTAAGTTATTTAAAATAGCCTATAGTTAAGAAATTAATTATCTAATTAAATACTCTATAAATTATATTATTAAGACTAAGTTCTTTTCTATCTTCTATACTACTTATTAAGCTATTATTATAGAAAGTAATATTAAAAGAGGTTTTAAGGGAGTTAGGCTTACACCCTTTAATTTAGAAAATATAATCTTAAAGCTTAATATATAAATATAAACTTTAATACTGCCTAAAGAGGATATAGACTAAGCCTAACTTTAAACCCTAAAAATACTAAAGACTATAATTAAGATTAATTCTCACTTAGAATACCTTAAAAGATAAATTAAAAGATATTATAGTAGCTCTTTAGAGTTAATCCTTAAAGTTCTTCAGTCTCTTACTAAAGTAATAAGGTATAATATATATAAAACTGCCCTATTAGTAGTTAAGGTTAAAGAGCTTAAAGAGGAGAATATAAAGTTTAATTAGAGGAAAAGGGAAAAAAGAAGCTAGCTATAGAATAATAGTAAAATAACTATAAGAAATAGTTAAAGCTAAATTAATTAGATAGATATAAATATATAGATAGTAGTTAAAATATTAAGATATAGTAATTAAGGAAGTTTAGGTTAGCTATAAGTTTAATACTATAAGAGTTACAGTAAAGCTAGGTATAATATAAAGATATATTAAGAGATAATTAAAATTAATAAGGAAGAGGATAATAATTAGTTTTAATTAATCTAATAGATTACAATATTTTTATTACTACCTTAAATAAAAAGGTTAAGATTTTCAGTTAGGTTACTTATATAGTTAGGTTACTTATAAAGTATATTAACTCTTTTATTAAGGGCTTTAATTATACTATTAACTTACTTCAGTAAGTAAAGAATACAGTATTAATAGTCCTCTCTTATAGCCTTAAGGAAATCCCTCTCTTTAAGACTTAATAACTTAATAGGCAGCTTTTCTATTAGCTTTATTAATACCTTTAGCTTATTTTTAATAAACTTCCTATCCTCTTCTTTATAGAAATATAAATCTAATAGAAGTCTATAGCTAAAGGCAATTAGGCTGGCTATATCCTTATCGATATAGTTAAAATAGTTAAGCTAGAAGGCTAAAGTATTCTATATTAACTTAAAGTCCCTTAAGACTTTATATTACTTAAGGGCTTTTTTAATATCTTTAGCTATAAGCTTAAAGTTATTATTATAATAGTAGTTATTCTGTAATTACTATAAGCTTTACTGACTGGATATTTTATTATATAAGGCTTATAAAAGTAATTAGTAATATAGAGTAAAGGGTAGGGGGCTAGGGATTAATTAACTGACTCTTAGTAACGTGGTTGATAAGCATGCGCCGCAGACAAGTATGCGCCGCACTTTTCCCTCTTACATCATACATTTTACCTGATCAATT
>JAEKIX010000108.1:0-16901 GCA_018886245.1 Fusarium brachygibbosum | reverse complement strand
GCTATCGGGCATCCAAGGAGCAGGTGGAAAGACATCGCATGTGACAGTACTGGTTTCTAGCTGTGGCATAGCTTAGCTGTTTACCCGTTGGCTCATGTGGGCCCTTCGGCCCAGGCGAGCCAACCTAGCAAGCTAGGTTGGGCACAAAACCGTGAGACGCGCACAAAAGGTTGAGACAGACCCCGCACTTGGCCGCGTCGCCTTTTTGTGCCTTTTTATATGTAAAAACGCCCAAAATCAGGACAGAAATCAGTAAAAAGAGTATAAATTGTGTCTAACCTTATTATGCCGTCACCTGCGAATCTGAAAGCTGCCCAAGCGGTTGTTCTTTCTCGTGCCCGGCACCAAAGGGGATTATCTCGTGATGCTTCAAAGGGCAGCAAGCGGCCTCTTTCCTTTCGAGATGCTGAGGCACGGCATCACGGCTCCTCTCGTGCAACAATCCAAAGGATCGTGAAGAAGCTAGAAGCTGCAAATACCGCTGATTTCAACGATATCCCGTCTAATGCAGGTGGCCGGCCAAGACTCCTGACCGAAGAAGAAGAGGAAGCTATCATCGCTTATGTGATGTGGATGGAAAGATCAGGACTTCCTGCTTGCAAAGGCGAAGTTGAAGATGCCGCCAATACGCTGCGCCTCCGCAGAAATCCTGATGCGAAGCCTGTGAGCAGAATGTGGTATCGCCGCTTCCGTGATGATCATCCTGAACTCGATAAATCGATTCTGAAGTCGATAGAGAAGTCTCGTGAAGCGTGGGAAGTCGCAGGCATCGAAGATGTGAAGGAGTGGTTTAAACGGCTTACTGAAGTCATCAAGAAGGCGCAAATCGGCGCCTCTGAGATTTGGAATGCTGACCAGGCGGGAGTTAGAGTAGGAATACTACGAGAGCGAGTGGAATGCCTCATCGTACGCACCAAGAAGAAGTCTCCTGCCCAAGTTCTTTCTCCTGCAGACCGAGAAACCTGCACAGTTATCGGTGCCGGAAACGCTGCAGGAGATACGGTCCCCCCCTGGCTCATCTTTAAGTCTTTCCCTTCTTTAGAGTGGGCGTATATCAATGGTGATCCGAATATGCGCTTTGCACAGTCGGAATCAGCGTTCTCAAATGGCGATATCAAGGTCGAGTGAGCGATGGCGTTTAACCGGCATTCTTGGGAAAAATCTGCTACTGTACAGAGTCGTCAGCTATCATTTGAAGAGTATTTTGGATGTGATGAACATCTCAGGAAACCGCTTGAGCCTCACATCTTATTTGACTCGCCTCCGAAGGAACGCACGCCTGCAGAGAAGATTTGGCGGCTTCTTATTATCGACGGCTTCACCGGGCACGGCGCCTTTGCCTTCCGCGAGTATTGTATCAAATTTGATATCCTCGTTGCCTTCTTGCTTCCTCATTCAACACACAAGCTGCAGCCGATGGATGTTGGAGTATTTCAGTGGCTAAAGAATGCGCATCAGAAGAAGCTTCGCGAGGCGTTGCGGAAGGGAAATCTTACGTTCAACCGCCGTGACTTCGCCGGCGCCTTTATGGTAAGTTAGTAATTATTTTCTTCTACAAAATGTATGCTGATCAGAGCAAATAATAGGAAATCTTTAATGAAGGATTCACGCGTGCTCATATTATCTCAGGCTTCGAAAAATCAGGGATCTTTCCGCCTACAGATCAACCTGCAGTCTCTTATCTCGTCAAGAAGCAGCTGAAAGCGAAGCAAGCGGTTGATCCTGCACACGCCTCTCTTTTGCCTCCAGAAGGGCGGTTTTCCGCCGCTTCTGATACCGCCAAGCACATTGGAGAGCGGTATCACGATATCTTCAGTTCTCCCACTCGCGCTGGTCTCAAGCACATCCGCAACATCGTCAACGAAGCGGTGCTATTAGAGGAGACGATTAAGAGATACGCTGATGATCGGCGAAGTCGTATTGAGAAGCAATATAATAAGAGAAAGCGAGGAAAAAAGGCAAAGCCCGTAGGGGATTATATTCATAATGTTAGTCTGCAAGAAATACGTGATCAGCAAGAAGCCTTCATCGCAGAGACTCGCGCCAAAGAGGAGAAATCACAACTCCGTACTGCACGCAGTATTGCGATCCGGGAAATCGAGCGCTTAAAGTCAGAGTGGCGAGATAACAAGGAAGTCATCGTGAACGGCGCTCCAAAGAAGCTGCAATTCAAGAAATGGCTTCAACACACCGGGAAGGATAAGGACTACCTTTCTATGGATACTCAACGATCCAAGATGACTGAATTACTGAACGAGAAGACTGACGGCTTCATGATAGATACGCAGTTACCGCAGGAAGTTAGAGACTCTATTCGCAACGCCAATTTTGCAGGGAAGCCGCTCAACGCCGTAGATTGGTCAGCCCTCCCCGGAAGTGACGATAGTGTCATTTTCCAACTCACGCAGCCGCTTGCCGGCGAAGAAAGCGATGAAGAAGAAGAAATACTCCCCGTTATCGATTTGTCATGCCTTGCCGACGTGGAGATGCCCTCATCGCCGCCCTGCCTTCCTAATTATGAGTCACCATCATCCTCCCCTTTGCCCGGTCTCTCTACGCCCTGCCCCTATCAACACCATATTCAACTTCACGATTCACTTCGCGATCTCATTAGGGAGGAAATAATAGTTGCAGAATCTAGTTACAGGGCTATAGAAGACGCAGATACACTATAATTTGTATAGGAATTATCCTGCAAAGCAGTATAGCCTGGGCGCTCAAACGGTCACTTCCCTGCCTTTCAGATAGTCAATAGTCAATCTATTATCATAAGCAGCTTCAAACTACCGATTGTGCCTTCAACCTGCGTTTTTGGACACCTGATGAACTATAGAATATTCAAAAAGCCGAAAATCACACCAAAAACCGGGCCCTTCCGATGTCTCACAGTTTTGTGCGCGTCTCACGGTTTTGTGCCCAACCTAGCTTGCTAGGTTGGCTCGCCTGGGCCCGAAGGGCCCACATGAGCCAACGAGTATTTCAATTTTTTCATTTTTTTTATAACTGACTAACTATTAACGTACTTGATAAGCGACCTGACTGAACAAGCGACCTGATCACTATACTGTATACCTAAAAATGACCTACCCTATACCACTATGGCACCTGAAATAAAATAGCTAAAAATCTGATAAAAATACTTTATATAATAGTACGGCTAGTTTTATAAGAATTTATTTTTTAAAGACTTATAGCTATTTTATTTTCAATAGAAAACCTTAAAATACAGTGCTTTTCACAGTGTAAATAGGTTTTAAAGTTTGAAGCTATATAAGATTTTTTTTAAAATTCCAAGAAAAATAAATTATCCTATTTCCAGACTTATATATCATCTGTTAAAGTTATAGCTATTTTAAGCTTAGTTTGAATTTTTAAAGAATTTTTTAAAACCTAGATTTAAGGTAGAAATATGAGTGATCAGTTCACTTGTCCGGTCAGGTCGCTTATTAAGTACGTTATATATAGTTATATATAACTTAACTATAGAAATATTATAGAGATTTTACAACGTAATGTATGTATATCTTAAGGAACTAGTGACCTTCCACTCCTTCCACTCCTTTCACTCTCAATATGTGAACTCGTACATCAGAGCGATATGTGTCAGGAGCTGGTCCCGCTCTTTAGCCATCGCCTCAAAGCCTTCCTCGAGCGACACAATGCGATCTCGCGCAGAGACTAGCACTTCAGCTCTACTAAAGCGATGATCGCAGTTATCGCCGTGATTACCATCTTTAGACAGTGGTACTGGTAAAACGGCGAGCAGACTTTCGAAATGGTTCTTTAGCCGGCTGCGGTATCGCTTCTCAACCAAGTTATGGCTCTGGTGTGGCTGTTTTAATGTTTCCGAGGAAGGCGGCTTCTTATAAGCCACATTCTTAGTTAACCGCTTTTTCGGCTTATGCGATGCGGTGCGTAGATTGGCACTAGGACCTCTTTGAGTGCTGATGTCTGCGCCGTTGCCGCGCTGTGGTGAATCTAGTAGTGATTCTTTCTCTGGGGTCACTGGGGAAAGCTGCTTGATGTTGTAGCTATCTACTCCTCCCCGCTGGTCCGAGAATTGATAGAGATCGGCTGGGCAGATACTGTCAGACGTAAAGAAAGCCATCTTGATCTTGGGAGGAATTCGTAGTTATAATGGCAAATTAAGAGGCCACTGGTTTCCTTTGCCAGTTGTCTGAAATTGTAGGATCTTGTGGGATCGGGAGAAGGTGTTTTTGATCAAATATTTGATGGATTTTCAAAGTGGAAATGATGAGGAAGTAGAATCGACGGGCTGGGACGGCGAGGAAAGGTGCAGGGATAAACCTATTTAACTGCGGTAAGCCTCCACTAATAAAATGCAAATCAGCAGGTACCTCAGTATACATGCTTTTTCGCCGCAGTGGCAAATACATTTAGTATTAAATTTGAAAGGAAGAATCCTTCTGTAATAAGGATTATTGGATGTCTCTAAAATTTGTCCAACGATAGGGCAGTTACCTATATGAGGTTTAACTACACGTTGAAGGGTACGTGTAATAGTAATTAAAATGGACCGAGGCCAAGACTTTGCCTTTTGTCGGGCTAGCAGCTCTGAAGACCCCAATTTTAAATCATCCCATATCGGCGGGCATATCCCCATCAGATCCCGTCTTTTCGTTGCAGGCATTCGAATTATTTGCCGCTGACCGACCCAAAGTATTCAATTGGGGAAACCCATCACTCGGAAACGCGTCGGTGAGATAGCTCAAACCAATGACACTTATGTCTCGGGCACCACCCGATCGGCAACAGGCCTTGAACCTGGGCTTACGGAGCCTCCGTAATGCCTTGATTGGCCAACGCAGGGGTCGAGACCGTTTCGTCATGGAGGGGCAAGTTCAAACTTCACAGGACATCCTACAGCGAGGGGACCCTACATACACGATCACACGATGATCGATGGATCGTCATGTGTTGTGTGTTGTCTCACAAAAGTTTTCCATGACCATACGTATGTCCTCCACACTTGTACCCTATAACTGGGATAGATGCGCCGGCTTCCCTCGAGGGCCGGTGCGAGTTTATGACCTAACGCATGGCAATATCATCACCCAGATATCGCAACACCGCAAATGTGGTTCCGCCCTATTCCCCTCATCCTCATCAAGGATGAGGACCTGACATACCACGGGAAGATACTAAGTGTCAAGTATGAAGAAGGGCGACGTCGAGCAATTCACGCAACGATGTGCATCTGCGAGCACCGTGGCCGGCCAAGGGTAAGGCCCAACTTGACCATACGGGACTGAAGATAAAGAGGAGATTGCCAACACTAGCTAGCTTCCCCAGCGACATCCTTCGCCCGAGAATCCAGACAAGTCATCGAGTCCAAAGGTCGGATTATGATAACGGATAGGCTATGGAGTGGGAAATATTTCCACGGCCGCCGTAGAGCTGGGAGAGTCTTGCCCCTATATGGAGGATATGTGTTGGGCGGGTGGATGGATGCTATCTAGCAGGGATTGGGAGAATGGATGGAGGAAGTCACGGTCAAAGCAGGGAGTCGAGAGTGGTTAAGTCATCCGTGAGAAAGGTCGAGATTAGCATGGTGCTCGTCTTAGGTTATTCTTAAATCGTACACATCAATACGCCATTTAAAGGTCCTGCGCTATCAGTCCTCGGGAATCAACTTAGTCCTTAAACGCGACTGCCCAGACGAACTCATCTCATTCTCTTCCTCATATTCCAGGTGCGACGCTCGAAGTTTGCAGATTGAGTTAAGACGCGGCGCGTCATCGCGAGTCATACCTCTCGCCTTGTCTTGTTTCCAGTTCTTAGTGGCCAATCATAACGACCAGATTCGCTCCGAGGACTCCTGTCCAATCACAGTATGGAGTTGAGGGTTATGTTTTAGCGAGGCGTGAAGCATCAAGCTACCACCATAATAACCAACCAGTTGTTGACTTAAAACTCTGATCTGCAGTAAGCAAGAACTTAACCCCAAGAATGGAATGAATGAGGTCTAGTACGGAGTAAGCCCTCTCACCAGTCTCGGTGCTTAGATGTTGGGCTGCACTCATCCTTTGGGCACTTCGGGATGTATAGACATGTGTTCCGGAAACTTAAGGACCTTAGCCGGCAACCTAACCGCTCATTGATGCCCTCTCTTGGTCACCTCTTTTATCTAGACCATGTATTTAATGGGCCTTGATGTTACCATATGCAGCCAGGCGTCACCGAGTTGCCACTCAAGCGAGGCGGTTGCGCTTTAGGCTTGGAGCAGTTCGCGCTGAAGACAATCCAGAAGCAAATAGGACTTCCGTTCTACCCACATCAACCTTCCGCAAAACTGTTCTTAAACCCAAGGTCTTAACTTTACTAAGTGATCTAAAGATTTCTAGATGCTTATCTCTACACTTATCGCTCCATTCAACAAGCCACTGATAGCCATCTAAAGATAGTATCGTTACGCCATTGTTCCTACCCTCGGCAGATAAATGAGTCATAGTAGGTTTATTTTTGTAACCATGCCTGACCAGTATGAGCTGATATTGTGAAGCAGATGCTCATATGAACTCCCTTCCGTACATGGAATGGGTGACAATGCTCGACGGCTACACCCCAGAAGAGACTATTGGAGACGATCTCACTGTATACGGCGCGGCCGTTCCGTCTCACCCTCAATGGGAGCTCTCGGCGTCTATGAACCCGCCAGCCTTCTTGGGCGCTTTCCAGGATGAAGTCGACATCACTACCTTATCCAGACAAGCCTACCCTCCCCAAGATCAATTCTTATTCTACGGGGGATCTAGTTCGGAAGACCGTTGGGTCGATACATACTCCACCGCCAAGAACCAGGCACTATCACCCGAACGCCTGGTAGCGGTCGATGACGAACCACCCTCAACCTTGACTCCTTCGCTGCAGTTGTTGCAAGAGCTACCCAAAAAGCCCGGCAGAAAGAGGAAGACGCAGCTCAGTGAACACGCAGCTCCAAAATCCGCTAGACGCAATGCCAGAGGAGACAATAATACGGATGATCAGAGGAGGAAAGGGATTCTTGCTGACGGAAATGGGATCAACGTCAGCAGCGGTACGACTAATCGCAAACAACACGCAAAACATAAGCGAGTGCAAGAAAGAAACCGCATCGCTACCAATAAATGTCAGATGAGAAAGAGGGAGCATCTTGCGAGACTCCAGTCCGATGAACAAGCTATGGAGCAACGTCATATGATGCTAACTAGCTGCGTGAATGATTTAAAAGACGAGATTTTATATCTCAAGACGCAACTGTTCCAGCACAGGAGTTGTAGCTGCACCCTCATACACCATTACATTGAGAAAGAAGCACAGCGCTATACTGACGCACTGGGGCTGAGGTGACCACACTACAACATATAGCCTTAATGGTTTAATAAAAGGCGATGGGGTGGATCCAGGTATTACGGTCGAAGATAATACCACTTACAGGAGGGTATAAGAAAATAGCTTTAGTCACTTAGTTAAAAGTCAACGGATTTCTTATGCAGTTAAGGCTATTACCTGTTGGCTCATGTGGGCCGAGGGTCCCAGGAGAGCCAACCTAGCAAGCTATGTTGGGCACAAAGGGTGAGACATCTGCCGGGCCCGATTTTTGCTGTGTTTTGCCTGGTTGCCCATCTTCCAAGCTTTATACACTTTCCAAAGTCATTATTAAGCCACGAAAGAAAGGAAAGTGAAGCTTTTGGCGATGCCAGGTCAAATTGAAGCTATCTTAAAGCTAAGGGAGTCATTGCGTGTGTGCCCATGCCGTGATACCTTATCTGACAGTACTCCATATAAAATGAAGCTATCTACAGTCTCTTGAGCTGCCTAAGCTGGCTTCTGCTGCTATTCTTCCCTTTGTGATGAGATCTCAAAGTGATTGTATAAGTAGAACGTGGTGTTGATAGGCGAAAGGCGTGAGGGGAGGCTCTGGCGAGGATGACTCATAGTCAGGAAGGCAGAGAGGCGATGAGGGCATCTCCTCCTATTCTTGATGTGCTACATTGATAAAATCTAGTGTTTCTTCTCCTTCTTCCTCATAGCTTTCTTTGTTGACGAGCGGCTGCGTGAGCTAGAAAGTGACGCTATCATCACTTCCAGTTGTTTGTATTGCGCAGTAGTGCTGGATGAAAATATATATATTTACAAAACTTGAAAGAAAAGGTGGTGAGAGTTCATCTCGGATTTATATCTCTAAATGAATTCATCTAGGACTTTGAACTCTGATTCTAGAACTTTCAGGCTGTTAGTCTGAATCCTGAAGGGAAGGGGGGTTCCCGGATTCTCCAACACTTCCGGGGAGAGCCGACCAGTTTATCGCATTAAGGGGCTTCGCAGTGTGATTCGCTGCACGGATCGAGTCTCTCACTTGCGAAGGCAACTATGTATCTATCATGAAGCCGTCAGTATTTCCATTCATTAGTTGAGTCATCTGTAAGCGCTGTATATCCATAGATAGCTTCAATATTTTCTAGGTCCTCGTCTCTTCACTTGCTTGGCTTCAAACCCTTGTGATATCATAGAATAGCGTCGTCTTTTCGAGTGGCTTTTATTCTTCCCCAGATCTCTAATATGGTGGCTAGTCTTTGGCGTATTATCAGAATCGAGTTGTCCGTCTCTATGGCCCTCACTCTCTGACACAAGTGCATCACCTTGCGAGGCTGCTTCCTCATCATCCAGTCCTAGTGTAAGGTTCGGGTTCTGTGTGCCACAAGTAGCAGCGCGGACCTAAAGGTAATATGCCAGTACACTCTTCAAACAGTATTTAGTAACTGGTCAACAGCAGAGGATTTTTAACAAGTTGCCCAATGTCATAGTTGAAGAACTCCACTTCAGCCAAGCCGATGTTAACACGAAAGGAAAGATGGATCGAATGTCAGTCAGCCCTTGCTCAAAGGGCCAGATGCCGCTATATATGTCTGTAGTTCACCGAGTATTGCGGGATCTACGGCTCCAGCAGCAGCATTCTGGAACGGCATTCGACTACCAAGCTTTCAAGGCGGTTATGCAGGCCGAAAGCTTGACAGAGAGTCAATCTGTCCCGCTCCGACAACGGCTTGAGATATTGGAGAGCTTCATGGCCAGACGTGACACTTCCAAGCAACATATAACGAACCCCAACAAAAAGAATGAAAAGTAGCCTGCTCCATCCGAAAATCAGAGAGCAACTAAATGTAAGACATCTCGATCTATAATCCATGCATGCTTATATCATCATACTGCGGTCAACTTACAATCGTCGACTTCTTATGTCCTTGTGTCATCCCCGAAATGGCTTGCGCACTCTTCAATATCTGTCTCAGCCTGTTCTTGGAGCGGGGAAAAAGCCTAGGAAAAGTAGTGGCTCGGACAAGGCCCACAAATACATGACTGAAGATTCTGCATTCACCGAATCGCTCCTGTCAGTTATTCGGCTTCAGCGCCACATCGGCGCCGGGTCATCATATCAACTCAAGAGCCTACAATTTTCCATTCGCTTTCTAGATCTGTGCACCGTTACTGTTGTACATCGCTTGTCGTCTCCCCAGTGACTACGTTTTCTCACGCGTCACATCGCAGGCGCGGAGTCTGCTTGTGAGTCGGAAGAAACTTCCGGTAAGGAAAGACTTGAAAAGAGAAGCAATGGTGCAATAGAAGCCATGTCCTCTAAGGTACGTCCATCAACGCCATTGTCTACCCTATTCTCCAAAATTGTGAGGCTACGAACGGGTAAATCCTTCCTGTTCGCACCCACTGCCATTTTAGTTATGACGCAAATGTCTTTCTCCTCACCTCAAGCGTCAAGCACTGGCTCGAACATTGACTTCGATCCCGAATATCTCAGTAGTGGGGCGATAAGGGTGCAGGTCCGAAGTCTTCTCACTCAAGACGGAAGACGAAGCGCGGACGAGTCCATGTGATGACCGTCAATTCAGTCTTGGCTCCGCAGCAGTCGGTTTCTCAGGATTCTTCCACTAAGCAGTACGTAGCGAATACGAGACCGTGAAAAGACGGTATTCATAATACCCTCTCGGGGGTTGATCTTAGTATACTAGGGCCTGCTCGGGTTTGGCCATCCACACCACGATCATGCCCGCGGAACTTCATTCTCCCTAGCCCCCGACCGTCCGCAGCAAGTCAGTTCTGGAGCCCTGTTATGTCGGGTACCTACCGATCGTAGTGATGCAACTCAACTCGAGAGTCAAGGGGATTCTGTTTCTTCAGAGAGTGTCGTCACAGTGGCCTCAATCTACGAGGAAACAACCCCACCCGCTGTTTCATCGTCCGTCAGCACCCGTCCTCAGCGAGATTGGCAGTCACCAAAACACCTCTCCGAGTGATAATTTCCATTCCGTATCGCCTCTAGATTAGATTCAACTTTCGCCTTCGAACTAGCTCTTACCCGTATCCGTCCATCGGATCGAATTTGAATAAGCCCCGGATTCTGTATTGTGTGTTATGGAGTCGAGAATCCGGCGAAGCGCGAAGCGCGACGTCCAGTTCTCGTTGATTGATTGTATCCTACGCGGTTGTAGTCGTCTGAACGACCATGCCCGGCTAGCGGGGTCTGGCGAACAGCCGAAGCCCCACGGATCCAGACTGATCCCAGTTCACCAACGTCGAAGACGCTGACCTGCTGTGCCCAAACTTCCCGCTTTTCCTCTCTCCAACCACTATTTACATTTGCTTGCTAGCCCATATAGACAGCGATTTCTTACTAATATGTGTGTGATTCTAGGCTCCTTCTGGCTTCTATATCCTCTGTTTCGCGATTGTGTACCTGCGGTCTCCCCACAGTGTACCCTCTCATGGGACAGCTTAGGACGATGCAGGAGGTATCATACGAAGGGCGCAGATGCTCAATGTGAGGGGCAATGACGTCAATATGCCAGCCACACACGTACTATTCACGTTGCCTCATATCACGATAGTTATATCTGTACTCAGCTGCAACCAAACTACATGGTTCAACTTTGTATAGCCTTTACTCATTAGAAGGTACCACGCCGCAGGTCATTCTCATCTGCATAATGGCATTTTCTGAAATACATGAGATTGATCCCAATGGCGATACTCTCCTCATTCTCCGGAATCCCGGCGCTCCGTTCGCGGTATGTTATACTGAAGAAGAATGGCCTAACACATTATCATACCATCAATCAAGCGATTCAACACACCATGAAGCGTCTGATGTACGCACGGAAGTTCTAAGCGACAATGACAGTGGCTTGAGTGATGTGTCATCGCTCCCCCAAGCGGAGCCAGAAGCAAGACACATCCGATTCAGACTGTGTTCGCAACATCTTAGGCTTGCATCTACGTTTTTCAGAACATTGATGCGTGGTGACTGGAAGGAAACAGAGTCTGAGCCCGGTTTCAAGTGGACTGTTACGGCAAGGGACTGGGATCATGAAGCTTTTCTTACGCTGATGAACATACTACATCACCAGACGCGAGCAGTTCCCCGAACAGTGGCTATTGAAACGTTGGCAAAGGTTGCCGTGCTGGTCGACTACTACGGTTGCTATCAGGCAGTCGAGCCATGGGCGGAGACCTGGATCTCCAACTTGGGCTCAGACCTACCCACTTACTACTTAAGGGAGATACTACTGAGGCTCACAGTGGCTTGGGTGTTCTCCGACTATGGGGCGTTTCGTCTTCTCACCAAGGTCGTTATCCGCAGAAGTCGAGGACCTATAGAAACACTGGGGTTGCCGATACCCCAGCCAATCGTTGGTAAGTCACCGCAAAACAAATGAACTGAGCTATGGGTCTGATGAAGTGAATTGGACGCTCTCGAGGAGAAAAGAAAACAGACTATCAGCCACTTGATCCAGCGCTTACAGAGCATTTCGAACAGTTTGAATGTGAACAAAGACGACAGCTACAGCAGCCAGTGCCAGTACATACAGTTGGGGTACATCGATCAGAATCTGTTTGTTAATGGTCTCAAGCCGCTACCAAACCCTCCATTTTTCGGGTTCAGTCTCAGTGACCTGGACGAAGCTATGTACAACTTCGACAGTTTCACCAACTGTGCATGCCAGCCTCGTTCAGATCATATGAGAACTCTCCGAGCGAACTTGTTGGACTGTATCGCAATTGGTTTTGAAGATTTCAAAGATGGCCTTGGTTTGGATCAGTTTCGGGTTAAGCAACGGGAGAAGAATATTATCAGATAATAGCTTAGCAATAGAATATAGTTCAAGATTTTGTTATATATTTTGTATCAGAATGATGGAAAGGATTGTTGAGGCTTAAAGGGGTCGTCATGGCCTTCTAAAAGATTGAGGGACGAGGAAGGCCGAGATATGTCGCTACAAAGCGTCTAATAAGTGAGAAATCACGCAGGGTTACTGTTACGTATGACACACTGCCAGTTGGAAGTGAGATGACGCTTATTCAATGTTTCGCGACGGTGAATTAAGAACACTAAGACGGGCATTAAAAGTGTATTCGAGATCTTACTGATAAGGGCTAGGTAGCGTCAACAAGGCCCTGTCATGGTAGCCGAGAGTCGGCTACCGTACCTAGGTTTACAGTGAGTTGGAGCAGACTCGATTACAGCTAAATACATTGAATTGGGCTGAGATACTATGACCGCCGGGTCGAACATATGCAGATGCAACCATAGCGACTCCTGACAGCAAGCCCACCCAACCCTCGTCTGTAAACCGGTCGGCAAACTCCAAAACCGGTCTTTCGCATAGTGGGCATCCCAAACGGAGAAATCAAGGTTGCTTTCTACAAACCGACAAACTGTCGATCTCAGTATACAACAATGCAGCTGGACTGTCCAGACCAGCTTGCCTGATACAAAGGGCCCTGGTAGGGTTCTTCCTCTGGCTAGCAATACGCCCCCAGCCCTCTGACCCAGGCGTCACAGCTTGGCTGGGTGCAATCCGTATCATCAGATGTTGTGTGCAAACGATGCGACAGTTATGTATTCGATGGCGCGAAGTTTGGATAAGCTGGTCTGCCCTTGATGCCTGTCTCCCTTACAAAGAATCCCGATAGACAGAACTCAGGCTTGATCTGCTGGCGTTTCTTATCTGAGGTAGAATCCCTAGCTAGTCCCGTTCTAATACTCGGCTCCATCAATTTTAATACTACACCACCGCACATCAAAAAGATCCCTGCTACATTTAGACGTATCCAAAGCCCAAACTATCATGCGCAGTGACGTTTCGTAATGCCAGCATCATCCAATATTCTGGCTTACAGGATAATGCAGCCCTCTATTCTCAGCGTGTGGTCCCATACAAACCACCAGCCGCGTCTCAAATGCACGCAAAACGTATCCATGGTATGATCGAACCTAAGGTACGTATCTAGCTTAAGATATCTCGCAGTGGGGCGGGGAGTAGCGCTCCGTACCCCGCCACCCACCATCACGTAGCGGCAAAGGAGAAGTGTGGTGAAAATCTTGTTTTAAACCGGGCGCACAATGGTGGCTTTCACTCCACCTTATTACCGCTAGCGTTAATTCTGAACTGCTACAAGATTCAGGGTCCTCAAGATATCCGGTTTTATAGGCAAGCATTCGTCTCTTTACTATCCCACATCCCACGTCTAAGTTCTAAATATCACTAACTTCAGTCTACCGCCATTATTATCCAAAGACGATTATTTCGGCGAAGTAAATATCTCATTACAGACATTGCCAGCTTGGAAATTCAACATGAAGAAAGAGTATTTATTCCTGAAGCTTCACTACAAATACAGCACCTAACCCCCTTTGCAAAGATTCCCAATCAAACTTGCCACATACGCGCGGATACGATGGGGTGAGTTTAACAAAGTGCGGACTAGAAAGTGGTCACATTATTGGTTTGTTGAATTGGGCCTTTGATTAGTCTGTCAGGGAGGTGTTGATTCAAAACTCCCTCCTTTTCTGGATACGAGGATAATGGTGTCATAAGAGAGTAGAGCCTAATTCCAGCCGCCGATAACAGCTCCAAAGCCCACCTTTAATCTGATCATAATCTTGGCATTCTCGGCCTCTCGGGGCAGGGGCCGCGCAAAAAGGTTGCGCTACGTTGAGTTGCAGGGTTTTCTGGGACGCAGTTTCAGCAAACACCTTCCCTTTTCGGGGCTCATCCTATGAAGGGACGACAATTTCTAATCCTTGACTTACGAGGATAATCTGCCCTTAAATGAGCGGCTCGCAAGTTCATATTCTTGACATATATGTCCGTTTCTCGTATGGTTTGTCTCTTCTTGCTTTGGTTGTTATCCCTGTTTGCGCATAGATCTTTCTCCAAGCTATCGTGCAAAATATGACGCCGTCAAGAAAACAGACTGTAATGGGTCCTGAGGAGATCTATCAACTGATCGACGACGGCGACGCAATTGTTATTCTCGACAGAAGAGTCTTGAAACTAAACTCATGGCTACAGTATCATCCAGGAGGCGACAAGTGTATCTTACACATGGTTGGTAGAGATGCGAGCGATCAGATTGTTGCGTAAGTTCCTCGACGTGCTCCCGAAAAGATACACGAGACTGATGAGAAGTGTCGATTGGTTAGTTTCCATCCTGAAGATGTCAGGATGCAAATGCTACGTTATCAAATTGGCGTTCTTGTCGACAGATGGGAGAATATTCTTCCACCGATCCAGAGAGGACCAGTTGAGGAGACCATCGAAATAGATGTCGATGATGGAACCGGTCCAGGCACCCTGAGAAACACTTGCTCTAATTTATTTGATGGCGATCGCTCCAGTCCAACTCTCACTCGTCGCCGAGTGCGAACTGGTTTAATCTCTTCCCGTTCGTCAATCTTCGACACAGGATCTACTTCTCCTAAGACTGATGTCAAGAATGACACTAAGCTACCCAAGCTTCCAGAACTGACCTCGGAAGGAAGCCACTCGACCCTACCCATGGACCAAAAAAACCTTGACGGAATAGCCGCTTCATTCCATAACCTCACCACCAAACTAAAATGCCAAGGTCTCTACAATTGCAATTACTGGGCTTATTTTAGTGACGTTGCCAGAATAACGACCATTTTCGCCATCATGGTCTTCTTCCTCCACAAGGGATGGTATGTTACCTCCTCCGTCTTCATGGGTGCTTTCTGGCATCAACTCGTTTTCATTGCCCACGACGCAGGCCACAAGGGTATTACGCACAATTACCACATCGACACTCTCATCGGCATGACAGTGGGAAATCACCTTGGTGGCCTATCCATGGGCTGGTGGAAACGCTCCCACAACATCCACCACGTCATCACCAACGACCCTGCTCATGATGAAGGTATCCAACATATCCCATTCATGGCCGTCTCAACCGAGTTCTTCAAATCGCTATACTCGACCTACCATGATCGAGTCTTGACCTACAACGCATTCGCCCAAACCGTTGTCCCGTATCAGAAATACCTATACTACCCCCTACTCTGCTTCGGTCGCTTCAATCTCTACGTCCTATCCCTAGAATTCATCTTCATGGACAAAGGTCCGAAGTCAAACAGATGGCACCGATTTTACGAGCTCTCAGGACAAGTCTTCTTTTGGTTCTGGTTCGGCTACCTCATCATGTGGTGTACCATCCCAACCTGGACCCAACGCTTTCTCTTCCTCATGATCTCACATATGGTCACCATGCCCCTTCACGTCCAATTCACCCTTTCACACTTCGCTATGTCAACCATCACGCCCGGCCGCAACGAACCCTGGGCCATGCAGCAGCTACGCACAACTATGGATGTCGATTGCCCGGCTTGGTTGGACTGGATGCATGGCGGGTTGCAGTTCCAGGCTGTCCATCACCTATTCCCCACGATGCCGAGACATAATCTCAGGAAGGCGAGTGAAGAGGTCAAGGTTTGGTCCAAGGAGACAGGGGTCAAATATGAGGTCTATGGCTTCGTGGAGTGTAACGGCCGGGTGTTAGGGAGATTAGAGGAGGTTGGACGACAAGCGAGATATTTGCGGGAGTGTCAGGAACAGATACTTGCCGAAGGGGCTTTCTTAAGGGGAAATTGGAAATGATTATGGTCTGCTCATAGGGTCAAACGATGATTTCCTGTTTCTATTATATGACGATTAAGGGGGTTGTTTTGAGCAGTATTGCATATGGAATGGAACAAAAGTAAACTACGTACAGGTTTTCTCTTCCCACCGATTTGATATTGGTACATTTATCTCTGTGGCGCTCCCGGCAGGGTCTAGATTTTGAGTTTAACTTTGACATTGGCAGGTCATCATTACCTTGCCATCGATTCGTTGGGCGTTGACCCAAGTGCTTACGTCTCCCTGTCTCGGATACGCACAAAGACAGCGGCATGATGGTATTGATTGTGGATTTGATTCTTTTATCAATCTGTCAGGCAGGGTTGGTTCAAACCCCCCCCCCGCCCCCCCCCCCCCCCCCCCCGCCCCCCCCCCCCCCCCCCCCCCCCCAATTTTCCGGATACAAGAATAATATTGTGATAAAGGAACGTAGAGCCCATTCACAGCCGCCAATTTAACAACTACCATTTTGCCGTTGTGATGAGGAAGCGTCTAAATTTGCGCGGGAACAAAGTGATCGCCAGTATTCCTTATTAAGCGAATTGCCAGTCGTCGCTGGTCATTCCGCCAATGAGACTCCAACGGAGGATCCGAAGATATCAAACCAATCATTGGGCGCGTATATCCCTCAGAAATCACGATTATCAGGGCCACGTGAACCGCACTCGAAGACAGTACCTGGCAGCCTGGGGCGCAGTCTATCTATCCATCATAATCAGCTCCTAATCAAGCTTCGAGACCATATGTTCTGGGCCAAGAGGAATTATTCCAGCTCCTCTAAATGCTAACTTGATGCTATCTTCCGTCATAGTTACTTAAAGGCGGCGTAAAAGGCTGGGAAGAACTCGGTCTTAGAAACGGGGGTTATAGGGCATCTGATCAGATGCTCTATTTCTCGCCCCTAAGCCT
>JAEKIX010000107.1:0-17723 GCA_018886245.1 Fusarium brachygibbosum | reverse complement strand
CTTGCTTCGAGGTATGAGAGGGATCGCGAACAAGTCATCATCGGAATCATCCCCGCTATCATCATTAGCAGGTGGTGCCGGGCACGATCTCTGAGGGGACAACTGATCCGGTCGCTTGTCATTATATGGCGAGCTTCGAGGTTGATCGAAATCAATAACTCCATTGCCTGTGATGCCTGAACCAACCGACTTAAACGAGCTACTCTTCCCTGCTGTGTGCTTCTGCATCGCAAGGTATTCACGTTGCTTTTTCTCCATCTGAACACGATATGAGGTTACCTCTTGCGAGAGCGCAATCTCATCGATCTTGTTATCTGTTGATATGTTAGACCTAGAGATAGGGGGTGAAGTACTTGACCGCTGCCGCGGATTATCTTTCGAGCGATCAAGTCCAGGTGCGAAATAGCCTAATGATGCTGGCACGTTGGGGTTTGCTGCAAGGCCGTAGGTCACAGCAGGGACTGCTGGAGGTGTGACGAAGAACTTGAGAGTCCCCACTGAATCTCCCTTGATCTGTTTGGTGGTAACAAGTCTCTGGTCATCTAGAGGATCGGCATGATCGAACCTGCCAACCTCTGTAAGGTACAGTAAGGAATTTTCATAGTCTTTCAAACCCAGATCCAGACAGACGGCCCGGCGAATGTTGGCTGCTGTATCCGCTTTGGTGATATCACACACTCGATAGTGCCAATAGTCCAGGGTAGCAAGGACATACGTCCGTACAGGGTTGATTCTCTTTGGTCGTTGACGTGCTTGGTGGCCGTTCCTGTATTCTGGTCCTGGTCCCCAGATCGGACCGGACCGGTCACAACTGGCTGTGAATTCTCGGGTGAGTTTGGGGTAATCTTGCTGGTTAGAGTCATCACAGCCGCGGTCAGTCCTGGGCTCTAGTGGTCGGGTTCCATCGATATTAGGTGCATTGGATATCTCCTGCCAGTCTCGGGAGAGCTGGTTCTTGGCCGACCAAATCAAGGCGGTATCCAAGTGCGACCGGGACGCAACTTCTAGTGGAATGTAAATCGCAGAGGAACTCGCTGAACTAGAAGTGGTCTGATTGTAGGTGTTCGGTATACCGCGCAATGAAAGAATGCTGTTCGCATGAAGGCGGTCCCTCGAGTTGGGATAGTCCACTGGGGTAGTCATATTGGTCTCAGTACCACTTATCGGCGTCTTAAGGGACGACGAGGACTGTGAGCTGGCGGTCAGGTTTGGATCTTGGAGACCAAAACCGCCCTAACTTTAACTATTCTCTAGACGCACTTCTTCTCCCAAAGAGCATGCGGAATGATATGCCAGGCTCCATTTCCTACCGTGCTGACTTTAGAATCGGCAATTTCTCTATCTCGTCTCTGATACCGGGCGATGGATTGGCTTAAACGCTGTGGATGAGGCGGCTTCTGTATATGCCTAAAGTGCTCCCCATTACGGTTTAATATGTGGATGATATGACTTGCGCATGTCATAGGGGTGTGCGATAAGTGCAAGTGGGATGGATAGACGCCTTCAACAAGCAAGATCCAGAAACATATCCTCCGAGCGACAGACCCCGCCTGCAAATTGTGGCTCAGCTAACTTTAAGTTTGGGCATTATTGATTGGGCGATAAAATACTGACTAACGCTGGATGCCTCAAGGTGGGGAGGAACAAAGGTTAGCCTTTTATATTTGGGTCGGGTGTGCCTAGCGAATGTTTTTAGTAGCGGCTACCAAACCTGAGACTGCTGTTGTTAATCCTTTGGCTAGCTTCTATCTATAGAAAACATCCGAGTGACAATCTTCCATCAGCGACATGATCTTAATAGCTCGTATCTAGTCCGGCCAGCGCATTAACCACAAGCCCTGCTATCCTACTACGGCCCCGCCTTCCATATCCAGGAGCCGAAATATATCCTTTAGAATTAGAGCGTTAGAAGTTATAGCCTGTACTGTTAACAGCCCCTTTCCTTTCAAATCGGCTCTCCCAGTTATTAGCATCGTAATGCCGAAATACTTTCATAGAGTCTGCATCTCTAACCGCCCGCTGGAAGATGCACAGCTACTTTGTAAAATGAAAGGTTTAATTTATAGGTCCTTATTGCTATACATATAATTAAACAACAGCGCCTAGCAGACGACAGATTTAATGTCCTAAGCCTTTAAAGATACATAAGACCGTTGCCGAGTTTCCTAAGCAAACGTAGAGCATTACACTGTGTCAACTAGGAGTCAGACCAAGAGTATACCACATCTGAGGTTGACTCGTCAGACTGGCGTCATTAACTTACTCTAAGAAAACACCACCAGGTTCTAGAATGAAGAGGGTGGTGAGGAGGATAAATAGGACTACACCAGTTATACCATGCGGCGAATCGGTATCCAATCCGGTAGTCGCGAAGACAGCTAGCTGTTCAATCTTCAGAGAGCTTCTTTGCTAGTGTATCATATGATACGATGAGCGCGCTTCTCGGCTGGCGGTCGTATAATTCGTATTACAGGCGCCATCCAAGCACCTTCCGTTCCGTAGAGCGTTTCTGGCTGACAGTTTCGTAATCATTATGCATAATGGCATATCGAAAAGGGTATTATGATGCGAGAGAAGCATGTGCTTGTATATTCAAGTGAAGATATAGTTGCATACAGAACAAAATTACCGAGTCATACTCGTGCAAACATGTAGGCGTCATCCAAAGTAGCATATTATTCAAGAAGGAGGGTGCCAGTACTACTACCTACAGAGAGGCAGAGTTAATAGGAGATTGCATATTAATGGAGTGCTTATTAAATATACCCCTGGAACTACATAACTGTACTTGGCTCCCATTCCTACATATAGTTTTATTTACTAGAGTCTCAAGACCTATAGCTTATATAATACAATCTAAACACCAGTAGTAAGAATGAAATGCTACTAGTACCCTGGTAATAACATTCTTACTTAGCCTAATTCCCGCTTATATTAAGGTATTTTTAAAGGAAGTAAATAGCTATCTAATATCAATACTTGTCTTTACTTCCCTCGGCTACTGGTAATATTCGAAGAGTCCATGAATTACATGGCTAGTATAGTAATTAATTAAGGTAATGCAAGTCTTGATTCCTATCTAAAAAGAGTGAATAAGGTCGGGCTCTTGCGTATGCGTTAAATTAGCTGCTGTAATGAGAGGCTGTAGTTAAAAACCATACTGAAGACTATCCCCTCAATTGTCGAAAGCCTCCCGAAAGTACCTTGCCCCACATGACCCCTGTCACATGACAGGTACATGAGGGGAACCTAAAGATGCATCATTAACCATTCTCGCCAAAATCGTCATACAAATCATTTCAAATTCATCCATGAATTCTCAATCAATATCGGGCGAGGCCTTTAACGCATATGATGATAGCAGCTTCATCAGAGAAGATGGCAGCCGCCGCGAGCAAGAAGGGGACAGCACACGGCAGCCCGATTTTCCTCCTGCCACAGATCGAGGCCTCAATTTTCAACCTTTCAAGGTGGAAAGGCGCGATCTTAGGGTCAACCAACTGCCCCAAGAGCCCCTACACCTCTTCCAACACTTCGTGCCACTCTCCCTAGTTAGCAGCTGGGCCGAGTATACCAATAGCTGGGTTAACAGCTTACAAGCAAGGGGTATTATTGATAGCCAGAACCATGAATTAAGAGAGGGGTCAAGATTACAGAAGTGGAAGCCGACTTCTGCAGCAGAATTATGTATCTGGCTTGGAATCCTAATTTATATAGGAATCCATAAAGAAATCGCAATTGAAGACCATTAGAAAACCCCTGTGCTGGAGGATCAGCGCCCTGAACGCTCAATTATCAAGTTTATGACCTATAAGCGCTTTCAGCTCCTTCATCGGCACCTTCGTCCCTTTGACTATACTACATTCGAGGATGACGAGCGATTCCCTGAAGTCTTCCAATGCGCACAACCGTGGTCTGAGCACATACAATACGCCACAACGCAGCTCTGTAAGCCAGGCTCTCATCTCGCTGTAGATGAGGGCATGATCCGCTATACAGGGAGGAACTCAGAGGTTACATATGTGCCCGGCAAGCCTACTGATACAGGCTTCAAGGTATGGGTTGTGGCCCAGTTAGGTATCTTTTTACGGTGGATTTGGCACCAACCCGGAGCGAGATATGGTCCCGTCGGTATTGAACGCCCTGCTGGAAGAAGAACGGTAGCTCAAAGAGAGAGAAGCGGCAGAGGAAGAGGCGGCAGAGGAAGAGGCAGGGGGAGAGGCAGGGGGAGAGGCCACCAACAGAGGGAAGTTATAGAGGCTGATAAGGTTGAGGAAGTTATTTACGTCCTTACAGACGACGGGGATAAAGTTATTGCATTGAACTCAACTCAGAGCGTCGTTATTGCCCTCATGAACCTACTACCACAATCGACATATCACGTCTTTGTGGATAACCTCTTCTCGTCGCCTGACCTCTTCCTCTCTCTTCGTCAGCACGGCCACGGTGCTACAGGCACAGCCCGCCCTAACTGTGGCATTTATAAGGAGCTTGCAGACTATAAAATGAAGGATCAATCAGGGAAATCAGGATTTAAATTCAATGAGATCAGGGTTGTGCCAACCCCTGATAACCAGGTATAAACCCTTGATACTATTAACTATATTTCCCTTACTAATATGCCTGCTCATCCAATAGGTGAACCAAATCGCATGGAAGGATAATGCCCTTGTGTTATTCCTATCTACTGTATTCAAAGGTGATGAGAAATGTGAGCGCTGGAGGAAGAGGCCATCAACGAAGAAGGCTACGGCACGGCCGATACAGCGTTTTTTTGGTGATGAGGCAGTCAAGCTGGTATCAATCCCTACAGTGGCTGCTACTTATAACGATGAGATGAATCATGTCGATCGAGGAGACCAGATGAGGGCATATCAGGGCTATGACCACCCTATTCGCCGCGGCGCTTGGCAGGCTCTTACTTGGACCTTCCTGCTTGACGTGGTCCTTGTAAATAGTTATCTTCTGCAACGCTACGGGCAGCCTAACTGGGAGCGATATATAAGCCAAAAGGAGTGGCGCCGGCGTATTTATAACGAGCTATTTAAAGCATTCTATAAGGAAAGTCGGTCAAGGCAGAAGTTTCGGACTGGAGACGAATTTACGCCTATGGCACAGCATAAACTTATCCGAAGGGGGAAAAAAGGTGATTGCGTTGCTTGTCAGGGCCACCGGGTTGGGCAGCCAAGGTCAAGAAGCTCAAGGAAGCCTCTAGCGCCGGTCATCAATAATAGGAAGAGGCCTCAATTAAAGAGGAAGAGACATCAATCAATTTGGGGGTGTGAGCAGTGTGATGTCGCGATTTGTAACTCCAAATATTGTTGGGACATCTTTCATGGGCTAATTTAGGTAGGGACTAATGTACCTTTTATTCTTGCATTTTAATTGGACAGACATCCCTGGAGTGACCTAGCGGGAGGCTTTCGACAATTGAGGGGATAGCACGCTCGTTTCCTCCACTATCATATGACAAACTCCCTGGTAATACCCCATTGGAAGTCAATCAATCTTAGGTCTCCATTCATGCCTTCATACTCGCTATCGAATTTATAGCGACACCTGCAACGTCAAATGATCTATGTGTCACGGACATAATTACCAGCATCTGATGCTGTTAACAGCGTTGTTTAACTCCCCGAGAGAGCAAATGAAGTCCTGTCCCCTGTTGTATGCAAGACCCTTGCCCTGGCAGGAATCTCCGCTGTGATGTCAATTAGCATGCCGAGATGTTTTCATAATATGGAACTCCTGAAGGAACATACTCATACACTCTGCAGGCCTTGCCCCGCGGCTTGGAGAACGACTTGATTTTGTTCCTCCATAGGCCTGTAAGGTTTCCTGTTACAGTTAGGCTTGGTGATAAGAGAATAAACAGCCGATTTTCCCTCTTGATCAAACACGGGCTTGGTGGATCTTACTGCAGATATTATTCTGAAGGTCTAAAGTAACGGAACCTCCTCGACCAGACTGATAATCATAGACCTTAATGTCAAAAGCCTGAACAGAAGTAGCTGCCAGAAGGCCTGCAACGAAAGCGAAATTGAACTGCATCCTGAAATATACTGGCGAAGTATATATATAGCGGCTGATGTGTGTAACTTTTGTTGTAATGGAGAGCTTTGTATACCTGACCGGTTATTTTGAACTGAGACTCTTGACTGGAATGTGGGGGATGAAGAGTGTTTATATATCTCAGGGTTAAAGATTGTAGTTAGGTTTTAATATAGGGTTAGACTGAGGAGGAAGCTGCTCCCAGGCAACTGCTTTTCACATGATAATTTCGCCATGATGTTTAGCCCCAGGTGACATGTGAATGCAATTGTGTTATTTGCGAAAGAAGATCTAGCAAAGACTTTGTTCTCGAGATATAACTTAGGCATGTGGTCAAAGGGTGTAGAACATTAGATGATTATGTTAGCTTACCCTCGGCGCGCGTTTGCATACATCTCGTGAGAGACATAAGTGCAATGTTCCGCTATGTTTCTTATGAGCCTATATATTCTAACAATCAGGAGGAGGTAATATGAATGTCTATTGGAGGAGCTGATTGGCTGCCCAAACCTGACGTCTCGTGAATACGCCTGTTGATATATTCGTCTATTATGTCCCTACTAGCGCCGATATCAGCTTAGGGGGCAGCTTATAAACAGTTTGCATTTCAGAAATTTAGTACAGCTGCCTTAATATTTAAGAGTACACTCTATACCTATTTATAAGCAATTACAGTTAGATTTAACTCAGTATAGTAAGGAAGGGGTTTTAGTAAAGTAAGAAAGGTTGCATAAGTGTCTGTAAAGATGTAAAAGTAAAAAGCAGAGAGGTTAATGTATTTTATAAGCGAGTTGGCCACCCAAGCGAGTTGGCCAGTAGACTTTTTACCTTAAAAGCTATTTTTTAAAAAGTTCTTAAAAATCGAAAGTAAGCTTAAAATAGCTACAATTTTAATATAAGATATATAAGCTCTAATATAATCTATATTAAATTTCTTTAATTTATATAAAAATCTTATATACCTATAAACCTTAAAGTCTATTTATACTGTAAAATACACTGTATTTTAAGGTTTACTATATAAATAAAAATAATTAAAGATCTTTTAAAACTACTTCTTAATAAAGCTAGCTATACTATTTTAAAAAAGCTTTTTATTTAATTTTTAATTAATTAATATAACCTTTAAAATTCTATAGGGTAGGCTATTATTAGCTGTACAGTATACTGGCTAACTCGCTTGAGTAGCCAACTCGCTTATAAACTACATTAAACTTAAATCTATAATTACAAACTTAATTATAATAAGGATGTAGTAAAAGGTTAGGTACCTTAATGTATATTAAATATATTTATTGAATTTTACTTATAATAAAAATACTTAAGGTTATATAATATATATACTATTTATCCTACTGAAACTCCCTATATAGAGTCTACTGAAATTGCTATAATTTTACTTTAAGCCAGTTAGTTAAATAAATATTACTTGCTAGTAGTATCTTAGAAGTTATTTAAAAGACCTTAAATTATATGCATTCTTAAAAGTATGATATTCAAACTAACTTAATAGGACGAAACTTACATAGCTACTACAGTCTCATCAGCCCTAAAATATCAGCCTTTCTTCACCTTTGCACACAGTCGATAAAAATAACTCAAGCATAACAATATAGTTTCTATTATAGCGCTAAAAGGCTTTTAAAAATAGTGTATTTTCTATCTCTGCCTTATGGAGGATAAGAACTTTAACTATATCGATTGAGTCCTACCTGCCAGGCTATTCCTGTCGTTCTCTGATGTTTCTTATTTGCGTCGGCTGGTAGCCAACAATCAAGTTTCTATAGGAGATTGAATAGCGCTAGCAAGACATGGATCAGCCGACGATTAAAACTAACGTTAACTGACAATTAAAAAACCCGCCTGGGACTGGCGACTAGGTTATCTCGTCAGATTGGCGTCACTAGTTTACTCTGAAATGCACCGCCAGGTTCTAGAATGAAGAGGATGGTGAGGATGACAAGCAGGACTACAGGACTACAGGAGTTATGCCATGTTGCAAATCGGTATCCAATCCGGTAGCCGCAAAGACAGCTAGTTCTTCAGCCTTCAGAGAGCTTCTTTACTAGCGTATTATATAATAAGATGGGCGCGCTTCTCAGCCGGCGGTCGTATAATTCGTATTACAGGCGCCATCCGGTCACCTTCTGTTTCTAAGAGCGTTCCTCGCTGTCAATTTCATAATCATTGTACATAATGATATATCGAAAAGGGTATCATGATGCGAGAGACACATCAGCATTTATAGTCGAGTGCAGATCTAGTTGCATACAGAATAAAACTACCGAATCATACTCGTGCAAATATGTAGGCATCATCCAAAGTAGCATAACATTCGAGAAGGAGTGCGCTAGAACTACCATAACCTGTGGGGAGGCAGAGTTGTACTCACCTTAAAGAAGAGAGGGTGTCAGCATACCCTTCGAACTGTAGGTTTAGGCTGATAGCTTCCTCTCTTCTTCCCCCTAAAAAGGATAAGTACCTGGCTATACTGTGCATATGTCTTAATGCTTTGCATGAGGCCTTGGCTTTAAGAAAATAATCTATAATTAAGAGGCAATCTTTCTATACTCTATAGTTAAGTAAATTAATATGAAATAATAGAATGCTATCTTAATAAAGCAACAGAACGAATAAGCCTGCTAGGCAGATTGTATCTCCTGTAGATAGGTATTTTGGTCGCTCTGGCTCATCCCTCGGTACAGAAGTATTATTCTATTAGGGACGTGTATTGAAGATTTAGGCACCAAACAGTGATAGGGGATTGTAAATTTTATATTGATGGAGGGCTTGTTAACAGGAAACCCAGGGACATGGACCCCCAGGGCCTCTGCAGTCACTTCCCTCCTTTGAGATAGTCAATATATTAGAAGAAGCTTCAAACTCGAGGTTATGCTCAGTTTGAGCCTCTTCTGACAAGGTTGAGTAGCTAATGATTGAAAAAGATGATGTTTTGGTGTAAAAATGCACCTATTTGCTACCTCCCGGAATATCTCACCCTTTTTGCTCTATCTCACGCCGTTGTAGTCAACTAATCAAGCTTAGTTGGCCGTCCTCCCATCGAGTTGATGGACAATAGTCTAGAGAAACACGCAACTTCAAGAGAAGAGAATGAGAGATAGAGGAGTCTTCGGTAATATCTCCAGCTCAGATCTCGATATCTCAGCCAAATCAAGTTCAATTAAAATAAAAGAATATCTCATATAAAAGCACCGGATAATCAGGTTAATTATAATAAAAGAGTATATGAAGCTTGTTAAATTTAAAGTTAAAAGAGTGATTGACCCATCTCTATAAAATGAGTGATGATAATAATTATGGGTTATCCCTAACAAAGTCTCAGTCCCTTTTATCTAACAATACAAGCAGCTATATAACTTCCTAAACCTTCCTTATGTATTTGCAATCTTCGTTACAGTACTACCAATACCTAAACCCTAACCTTACTTTCCTTATGTCTCATAAGCTACATCTTTAGTTACAATAAAGCCCTTCGGTAGTATAGGTAACCCTAGTAAATACTAAGCCTTTATAAACCCTAGCGACACATAATGCTCATAACCTTATCCTCATACCGATCATCGAGATAGGAAATAAAGGCATTATTATCAGCATATGTGCTGGGTTCACCCACACAGCTAGGCTGCCTGCAATTTAATTAGGATCCTGAGATGATTGTAAGATATTAAACGCCTAAAGCAACCTATGTATAAATCTTGCATTTTATATCCTGCGGCTTTGAGAAAGACGACATCCTGGCTTGCCAATTGCGGCCAAGGTTATCTATTCTTAGATTAGTAATAGGAGAATAGAGAGCCGATATTTTGGTAAGTTTTTCATGGGTTTGGTGGATCTTATAACAAACTTCAGGCTGAAGCGTAAGCTTCTTGAAATCTCCTTGACCAGAGTCACTCTCATAGATTGTAACTGGAAATGCCAGAACGGAAGCAGACGCGAGGAGGCCCGCAACGAAAGCAAAATTGAACTGCATCCTGAAATATACTGGTTAGGTATATATGTAGCGGCTGATAGTGTAACTTTTTTTGTAATGGTGCACTTTCGATGCCTAAGTAGTTATTTTAGAATGAGATTCTAGGCAGGAATATAGAAGATGAAGGGACTTTATATATCCCAGGATGAGAGATTATAACGCAGTCAATAAGATAATATAAGTATTATAGTATAGACCCCATAATAGTGTGTCCCTGCTATAATCTGTAGTATTAGTGGCTAGCTTTAACTTTTCTCTGTTTGCAGTCTATCTCTTAGAGAGTATGCAGAATGATAAGCTCAGAACGATTTCCTACCGTACTGACTTCAGAATTGAAATTCTCTATCCCATTGCTGATACCGGGCGATAGGTTGGCTGGAATGCTTTGGATGAGGCGGCCGCTGTATATGCCCAAAGTGCTCCTCAATATTGCTTAATATGTGAATGGCATGCCTCGTATATGTTGGAGGGGGTGTGCAATATGGATAAGTAGGATAGATAAGCGCCTTTAGCAGGTAAGATCTAGAAACCTATCCTCTAAGCGATAAGTGCGCCTATAAATTGCGGTGCAGTTAACTTTAAGTTTGGGCAGTGTATACTGGCGGTAAAATACTGACTACCGGTGGCTGTCTTAAAGTGTGAGGGGGATGAAGGTTAGCCTTTTATATTTGGGGTCAGGTGTGCCTAGCGACTGTAGTTAGCAGCGGCCGCCAGCGCTGAGACTGCCATTTGTTTGATCCTACGGCTAGTTTCTATCTAGCTCGGACTCGGATAGAAAGTATCTGTGTGGCACTCTGAAACAAGCGATGTGATCTTGACAGCTTGTGTCTAGTCCGGCCAGTGCATCAACTATATGCCCTGCCGTCCTACTACAGCCGCGCATTCCCCATTCAAGGGCCGAAATATATCGGCCAGAACTAGGGTCTTAACCCTAATAGTCTATACTATTAATAACCTCCTTCCTTTCAAACTGGCTCTCGCAGTTATTAGCGTCCTAATACCCCACCACCCTTATGGATTCCGCGTCCCTATACGCCTGCTGAAGGAAGCACAGCTACCGCACAAGATGAAACGTTTTAGTCTACAATGTTAGGACCTCAAGAGCTGATATTCGTTATGATATTTCTGGGGAGATAGAGACCCTATTAAGTCCCATGACAACAGAAACTATTTCAAGGGTGGAGAGTCTCGATCGTTCTAGGACTGCATAAGGGTGGTTAGTTCTCTTTTTGAGAAACTTCAACTTTCTAAATAATTCTCCCTGCTTTTATGGGTGGTATGGATGGTGCTAGTATGTTTTCTGCGCCCGCGATAGCAAACGTCTCGTATTCCGAACATTTAATATCATCCATCATACTATCTACAATACCATTTATTGTATTATCTATTACCCTCCTTTATTAGAGTAATAAACTTATAAAAGGCAAGACAGAAAGAGAAGGTACGGATGGCAGAGGGTGGGTGGGTATAAAAAGGAGAGTCCTAACCCAAGACCAGGGATTGCGAACAGAGAGCTGCCACAAAAAGTGGTATTAAGCCCTATTACCAGTGGTAATTGGTACAGTAGGGATATTATTATGTCGCCGTTAAAGCGCAACTGATGTGCCAGTTTAGCATCCTATCTCATTTCAGCCACAGCTGCTCAATCTCACTATTGTCTAGTACTTATGCTACTAAATGCCCTTAGGGTCGTACGGCTGCGTCTAGAATTGAAAGGGTTAGTGGGCTACGAAAGTTAGAGGCAATCATTGGCCGTGTATAGTAAGCTAAACGCATGATGGTTTTGGTGACGCACGGATCTACCACGATGTCTAATGCCCCTAAGATGCATGATATCTTCTTCTTACCTTCACTCGAGTTTATGGTATCTGGATAACTTCCTTGAGTTCCTTGTCCTAAGAAATAGTCTATCGCTAGGACGCGTCGGTCAGGTAATCGAGTTGATACTCGTAAAATATTGCGCCTTGCGCCCCTGTATATAGCTTGCCATTGTGCCCTGTCCATCCAGATGCTTGTAGTAGTAAAGGAGCCACTGTCCATCTCTTTACTACTCAAACGTGGCTGGTTCACTGTTTCCCAGTACGTCTCTTCACGATCTATCGCTTCACCCAGATGCGAATAGAACGTGAGACCTGGTTGAGTTCTCCTGACGCCACTCGCGATTGAGACGAATTGGTATGCACTCTCTTACGTACATTCCTTTGCAGCCGTGTCTGGGCATTTACTTGGAACCATCTGCTTCCAGCCTTGCTAGGGAAGAATCGTTGACACGCAACATGTTCCTTCCACGGTGGCTCCTAAGCGGATACGTGGCAATTCGGTGGTGGTTTTCCCCTGCCTCTAGGGTTCGTCCGTCGATTCTTTTCAGCGTAATGTTTCTGTATATTTTAGACGCGACGGACAATATGGCCGCAAGCACGATGTTTCAAACCGTCCGGTTTTGTTGCCGCAAGAAACGGAATGGGTTCAATCTTATACGTTAGGTACCGTAAATCATATAGTTCGTCCCAATTGCGGAAAATATTCGGGTTATGTTTTATCTTCTCTAATAGCTCCTGTCGATGCTCTGGATGTATATCGCGATGTCATGTTTTCAAATGCGTAGCAACCTCATCGGCTACAGAGGCGAACCCACAAACCTAGCACACGAGCAGACAGTATATAGAGAGACGAACGTAAGGATAAATTGCACTGCATGGTTCAGATTGCAAGTTTGAAGCTATCATCGTGATCGTCATAGTGGCTTGGTGACTGGTAGTAAGATCTGAATAACGATGGTGCTTTGATCAATAATGAAACCATCTAGTAGTATGCAATACCTCAGCAGCACTTTACGCGAAAGGACGCATCGCGCTCCGGGGTAAGCCCCCGTTCTGATCAGCACTACTATTTCTATAAACAGAATAATGTTAAATCAACTCTACACCCTGGCAATAATCAACACTACTAGGGTTAAAGTGGGTCGATAAAATCAACTCTAGTAGAGTTGATTTTGGACTGTAGGACAAGGGAGGACAATGACATCTTCGAGGCCCGCCTAGCCGAAAGGATCAAGTTCTGAGATCGGGGGTATAGTAGGTTGCGGAAATCGAAACTCAGCGCCAAGTTTCAATTAGTTTTTGCTAATTCCAGGAATCGTACTGAGTGCTTCTGCCACTTGGCATCGCGCAGCTGCTATGAGATCCTTATGCTTGCTGCGCAAATGAGTGGGTACCTCATCCGATATACAACCGTAGCGACATGCTTGACACACCAAGATCGATAAGTCTTGAGGTATGAGAAAGGATGTAGTTCCGTCATGATGAGTAAGGAAACGAATTAATGGCAAGACTCTAGAGGATATGTAAATGGAGGTTGAGACTGGCTCCGACATGCCTTACACAATCAGCGTGTCGTGTGTTTTACTGGGGTCTTGACGTGGTTTGATTGGCTCACAAAAATATTTAATTCACACCCGTCAACTAAATCAAATCTACTACAATTGATTTTGTCATTGACTACTAGGGTTCCTGAAAAAGCAAGCTGTGGCGGCCTCAAAATGACATATAAAATTCCTCCTCGATGGGGGGCCTTTTGCTAATCAGAGAGCTTACAGCTGATTGTATGATGGAATAGCTAGCTTGATATAGCCATATCTATAAGCGTTTGCTAGACAATTCACTTTATGACGGATATCAATATGATTACTAATGAGATTGCTTGTGAGAACAATTATATGGAATTATTCTCCCATGCAATACTACTGAATTATTATCTCTACTTAAATTCTAAACACTATCATCCCACAAGTTGTTTTAATATGCTTTCTAATCCAATTTTCTTTCTTGAAAAAGTTAGTCTTTACAGAGTCTCGAAGACGGCCACCGCTGCTTTAGCAGTAGATTCAGCACTAGCGGGATTCTGGCCTGTAACTAAGCGGCCATCAACAACATGGAAGTCGTCCCAGATGCCGAGAGCACGCTCATCTTCACATAGAAATGTTAGTCATGGTATGCGGTTGCGTTTGGTAGCAGGGGATACGTACAGGTTGCGCCAAGACGAGCAGCAACTTCTTCAACCATCTCGGAATTCCAGCTTCGGAGCTCACCCATGATCTTCATGGTGTTCTCAGCTTCGGTAGTGAAGCCAGTGATCTTCTTGCCCTTGATCAAAGGCTCACCGGTGGTAGTGTCGAGGAGATTGGCAAAGATAGCAGGGCCGTGGCACACAGATGAGACGACTCCACCGCTGGCCCAGACTTGCTCAGCGATATTATGAAGCGAAGTCGCAGTAGGGTAGTCGATTAGTGCGGCGTGGCCAGCGGAAGCGTAGAAGAGGCCATATTTGGAACCGTCCAACTCAGAAGCCTTCGGCATGTTATCGAGTTTCTTACGGAACTCGCTGTCTGTGTCGTTCCAAGTGGTCAGGTCGTCGCCATTGAGAAAGTCAGGCTGTTGAGAGAGCCAGTCGGGGGTGTAAGTGCCAGTCTCTGAGGCTAGATCGACCTCGAAGCCAGCAGCCCTGAGGACCTTGTAGGGGTGCAGGGCTTCGCTGATGAAGAGGCCAGTCGTCTCTTTGCCATCAAAGAGCGTAGCACTGGCGGATGTGACGCTTATGAGGGCTCGGCGAGGTGGAGACATATTTGTTATTTGCGAAATAGGTGCAACGGTTGACGAACAAAGCTAATTGTGTTGAATGTGAATGTAGGTTCGTTGACTTGGAAGTGTTTGTGTGCTTGGGAGTGATGGGCTAGAAAATATTCTCATTGATGGTGACTTATCTGCTCTACTTATAATCTTGAATTTACTGCTTCTGCTACGTTTCTTATATGTATCTTGGAACAACGGAATGATGTGAATCCCGTGCTTACATCAAGTAGTTGTCTTACGATAAGGAGAAAATGAGTGATTCCCATTGGTTGAGCGATTGATAAGCAAGAGGAGCTTCTCCCATTGGTTCGAACAAACCCAACTGCGCCGCGCTAAGACGGAGACCCGGAGTCGGTTCCTTTAATTATTCAATATTCAGTATTGAATAAGTTGTTTTCATATCGCTCATATCTTATTTCCACTCTGACTTCCGCTGACTCGTTTCTATAACTGAATCTCATGTATCGGTATTTGCGTTAAGCAATGCATACCCAGTCAAATACTTTGGTTATAAGTTAACACTAACGGACCGTGACTCAAAGTCATCCTGATTATCAATTCATAAAACAGCAGGCGTAACGTCGTAGATGCTCGGACCAGGTAACACAAACACACATATAATCTTACCAGCTAGAGACAATGTGCCGCAGGGTAGGTATAACGGTTAGGATTTCTAGAGGAATAAACTATCCCTTACTAGATGTATGTTAGTAGAATTGCGGGATGTAGTTTGGGTGTAGAGAAGATGTCACATCTCTTAGTAGTCAATAATGCGAGTGAAGCCTATCGAGGTGGAGAAGTTGTATGATAGAAACTGTACCAGATTTAATGCAAAATATACGAGCGACCGCGTCGCGATCATAGCCGAGGCGGGTTTAGGCCCGACTAGTGCTCCAGTGAAGAATAACGGACCAACAAATTAAAAGACCAAAGACCCATGCGTTCCCGGAGGATGGCCTCCGGGAGTAAGTACCCCGAGGCATAAAAGCTAGGAAAGGTCTGTCAGGCGCTACATTCTGACGTGGCAGCTAATTCTGCCAATACTGACCGCTCCTAAAACCAGGCTGGCATTATGTGCGTGATGAGAATCCTGGAGATTTTTGGATCTGAGAGAAGAGTAAAAAAAAAAAAAAAAAAAAAAAAAAGCAAAGGGATAACAAGTTTTTCATCTTACCCCTCAGTCCAGAACGCAGACTTTTAATCATCTTGGTTTGAAAACACCAACAGATCATTTTGACACGTCTTTTAATCATGGCCTTGCACGAAGCAGTCTCTGCAGGGGACTGCGGCGCTGTGCAGAAACTACTGGAGAAGATGACCAACCTGAATGCTTGCGATGCCGATTCTATGACGCCCTTGCACTTGGCCGCCCAAGCCGGTCGCGTAAAGGTTGTGAAACTCCTCCTTAATAAAGAAGGCATCGATCCTGATTCGAAAGACAACAGCGATACGACACCGTTATCCTTGGCTGCACAGAATGGCCACAAGGAGGTCGTTAAGCTCTTTCTTAATAAAGAAGGTGTCGATATTAACTCGAGAGATAAAACCGACACAACGCCACTATTCTGGGCTGTACAGAATGGCCATAAGGAGGTCGTGGAGCTATTCCTCTAAATGGATGGCATTGATCTTAACTCTCGAAATAGACCCGGTACAACACCGCTTATCATCTCTGCAGAATTTGGCCACAAGGAGGTCGCAGAACTATTCCTTAATAAAGAAGGCGTCGACATTAACTGCAGGAGCAACAAGGGCTTAACACCGTTATCTTGGGCTGCACGGAAGGGCCATAAGGAGGTTGTGAAGCTCCTCCTTGACAAAGAAGGTGTCGATATTGACTCTAAAGATAACACCGACATGACGCCATTATTCTTAGCAGCATGGAAAGGATTTAAGGAGGTGGTGGAACTATTCCTTCACGTGGATAGTGTTGATCTGAATTCTCGGGACAGCCACGGTGCAACGCCGCTTTCTATCGCTGCACGGAATGGCCATAAGGAAGTTGTGAAGCTCCTCCTTAACAAAGAAGGTGTCGATGTTGACTCGAAAAATAATACCGATACAACGCCGTTGTCTTGGGCCGCGCAGAAGGGCCATAAGGAAGTTGTGAAGCTCCTCCTTAATAAACAAGGTGTCGATATTGACTCGAAAGATAATATCGATACGACGCCATTGTCGTGGGCTGCTGAGAATGGCCATACGAAGGTTGTGGAACTATTGCTTCACGTGGATAGTATCGATCTTAACTCTCGAAGTAGACGCGGTGCAACACCATTATCTTGGGCTGCAGCGAACGGCCACAAGGAGATTGTGAAGCTCCTTCTTGACAAAGGTGGCGTCGATATTAACTCGAGAGACAACGACGACGCAACCCCGCTATCCTTGGCGGCAGAGAGCGGCCATAAGGGGGTTGTGGAATTATTGCTTAATAAAGAAGATATCGATGTTGACCCGAAAGACAACCGCGATACGACGCCCTTATTCTGGGCCACAGAGAATGGCCATAAGGAGGTTGTGGAACTATTTCTTCACGTGGACGGCATTGATCTAAACTCTCGGAACATACATGGTGCAACACCGTTCTCTATCGCCGCAGAGCTTGGCTACAAGCAGATTATAGAGCTCCTCATTGATAAAGAAGGCGTCGATGTTAACTGCAGAAGCAAAAGTCGCTCAACACCGTTATCTTGGGCTGCACGGAATGGCCATAAGGAAGTTGTAAAGCTCCTTCTTAATAAAGAAGGTGTCCATATTAACTCGAAAGATAACACCGGCACAACGCCGTTATCTTGGGCTGCAGACAATGGCCATAAGGAGGTCGTGGAATTACTCCTTAATGAAGACGATATCGATGTTGACTCGAAAGATAACATTGATATGACGCCGTTGTCTTGGGCTTCACGCAATGGCCATAAGGAGGTTGTAGAGCTCCTCCTTAATAAAGGAGGCATCGATATTGACTCGAGAGACAACGAGGACTCAACACCTCTTTCTGGGGCTTCGCGTTACGGCCATGCAGGAGTGGTAGAGTTGCTCATCGAAAGAGGGGCCGA
>JAEKIX010000106.1:0-18196 GCA_018886245.1 Fusarium brachygibbosum | reverse complement strand
ATATGGGTACGGCGTGGATTTTTATGTTTCTTTAGAGGACGAGCAGCACATAGTGTTCAGATGCTACAATAGATAAAGGCCAGGCATAGCCTAGGAACTATTAAGAGGCGATTTGGGTCAAATCGCCCTTATTCCTGTATTATCTTTGCAGTCTACCCAACTGATGTACTTAGAGTTTATCGCTTGTAGGGATACTCTTTCCCCAATCAAAAATCTTAAAATTCATACTGTTAACGTGTTTGATAAGCGAGTGGACTGCTACCCTATATACCTCAAAGCCAACGTTAGGTTTTTAAAAGTTTATAAAAAGCTTAGCTTAAACCAAGCTCAAAGTAGCTATAATTCCAACAACTTATACATATGTCTTAAAATAAGTTAGATTTTCTTTCTTAAATTTATAAAAACAATTCATATGAGTTATAGCCGGTATGTAAAAGAACTTTTCTGCACCATCTAATCTCATGTCTTGCACCTCCTCTCCTGCATTGCCTGAAAGTATGATGGAGATGCGTGCGTCTCATCCTCGCACAACACAGAATGCACACCTTTGTGTCAACCATTCCAGAATGGCCATCCAGTCCTGTATCTCTAGTTCGTTATCCCAATGCACTGGCCTCGTCCAATGTAGACACTGCTTTGACGCTTGCCGCTCAGATTTCTGGGAATTGAATGCTGGGTATTTGAGTCGGTTGATAGGTGACGCTATTTAATTGTCGCAATAGTTGAAAATCAACACACTTTCATCTTCCTTTGAACGATGAGTATTGTTAATGCAACTCTTATGCGGCCATTCATATGGCATAGTTGACGGTGGGGGTTGTCTCTGAAATGACTGGCCATATGGTAACTGACGTCGTTCAGGCATTTGGGAAATGCAGTATGATGTGGTTCTCTTGACTTGATTTATGTGGAGTTGGATTCTGTCATCGGGAAGGGGAAATAAGCGCTTCTTGACCTCCATGCTATCCAAAGGGTCATCTCCATATCGCTGTAATAAGTATATTCTCAACAAGATATCTCTGGTCAGGCAGCTCAAGGTCGACGATAGATTCGGAATCATTGATTCGTGGAAGTCACATAGAACGATATCCACATTTGCAATTGTTCTGAATTTCCGTGCTTCGACAAACCGTTCCAATGTGTCAAAAGAAGCGAAGCAAATTGTAAGCCGCTGTTGGATGATCGAGCTCATTGTGTCCTGCCTGTTATCTTGTCAGACACAACGGAGGGGATCGGAAGGTTTTTGTGAATTACATTTTTATACACGTCCTCATTAGTGAGTATGCATCGGCTACACAAGACGTTTTCAACGACTTAAGGTATTCATGAATATTCCATACGACCCCACTCGTGCATGTGCGATACTTGAGGCGTTTCTGCTCCAAACCGTTGACTGAGCGGGTTTCCTCGTAAATGTGAATCATCGATCCCATAGGCAGCAATAATTCACAAATATAAGACAGAATCTCGGGCGGCAGTTCGTTTATGATCATCGTGCTGCTGGGGAGAACAATCTCGCTCCAAAGGATGTATGGGCACGAAGGAAACAAAAAACTTGGAGGAAAGAAGTGGGAAACAAATGCGGAGCTGGGCGATGGGCTAAGCTCATTGCCAAGTTCGGTCTAGCGTAGGGCTTAGGTTGCCTTGCACCTCAAGAATCCAGTAGGCAAATTCGACTTGGGGTTCAAAGCCACCAGCTCGTTCTTCGGCTGAGTCAAACTACGATCCCCTTTCCAGGGCTCGAATTAGAACTCCGAGCCAAGTTTTACTCAATTTCAATTCATATTATAGTCGTGACATATCATCCAATATTGCGAAGATTAGACTCTCGATCAAGCGTTACATTTCCTATTATGGAGTAGTGTATCCCATCAGTCAGCTTACTCACGATTACTATGACAGATGCAGCCGATGCTCGACCTAGCTGCCCCACCACAGCACGAAATCCTGGTCTCATGTAGCTTAAATGGGTATCTGCATTCCTGATTCACTTGGAAATACATTTTTTCGTCTCGCATCTGCGTTGCTGTCATATTGCGAAGGCTGGAATGAACAACACTACGCGGCTTTCTTCCCGCCGTATGATCTGGTCTTGAGAAACATTAATTATTACTCTCAGCGAGATATCATCCCCTTTGAGCACCCCTATGCCGGCCTAGTACTACAGTCCAAAATCAACTCTAGTAGAGTTGGTTTAATTGACCCACTTTGAACCTAGTAGGGTTGATTATTGCCGGGGTGTAGAGTTGGTTTGACTATCCTATACACAGGAATAGTAGTGCTGATCAGGACAGGGGTGTATCCCAAAGCACGACGCGTCATGTCGCGCAAAATGTTATAGGGATACGGCATACTTTGAATGGTTTCATTATTGATCGAAGCTCAATCATTATTCGAATCTTACTATCGGCAACCAAGTCACTATGACGATCACTATGACGGTGTCGAACTTGCCATCTGAACCATGCCGTGCAATTTATTCCTACGTTCTTCTCTCCTCAAATTACATCTTGCCATCGTACCAATTACCTCGTAGCGGTATATACGTCCTTAACAAGTGACATGCTAATTATTAAATTTGACACTAGCCGACCATTGTGTTAACCTCAATAATACCCAAAGAGGATCTTTGCCCCATCAGTAAGCCGGACCATTAAATGATCGTCAGCCAATTCTATATTTGATGTGTCGTACATTTCACTTGTGGAACCATCAAAGCGTAGGACAGTTGTCTGTTTTCCATTAGGGTGGAGAAGCTTGCCGGGATCCTCAACTGACTCATTATGAGAGCATGTAGTGACGCGGAGCGTAAAGCCGGGAAACTGGGCCTCACGCTTATGCGTATCGAAGTTATTGTATCGTAATTGATCGATAATACCAGCTGTGATAACTGACCACGTATTAAGACGCTTATATCTCCCACGTTTCTCGCCTGGATACAGGTCTACAAAAGTTAGATGAATATAATGATGATTATCCCCCAAGCCTCCTTCAGATGCCGCCGCTAGGTGGTTTAGGTCATGGCCGATCAAGACTGGTCCTAATCCCATGGACGTCACATCCTGTAGCCAGGAACCATCCTTGAAAATGAGTTTCCATAAACGCAAAGCCTCGGCTTGTCTTTGGTACGGGGGATAGAAGTCCATCTCTGCTTTTTTGTGTGTCTTTCTGTAATTTACTTTATCTCTATGGGGAAGGTGAGATATTATAATATGAATAATTTCGGTTGGTAGCTTAGAAAGGCGGTCCATAGTCAGGTAGTCAGATGCAACTGAGACTGTCCTGCTGTGATAGCATGTAGACTCACTGCTAGTTTTATACGGGTCGGTGATGGTAGTCATTAACGCTTCCGTTCAAAAACTGCCATTCTTACGTGACACATAGGGGCCCAATTCTCAAAAAAAATTTGTTCACGACGTAGAACAATGTATAGTCCCGGCGGAAATTAGAGGTCGCCCCAGCTTTCTTCTCAAAGTTTCTGGGCACGAACCAACTCGTGGCTGGTGTGGCTTTTACAGTGCGCAACATGAAACGTCACAAATGTGATCTTGCACTAAAAATGCTGAGACGTCATAATGCATGCAGAGGCTGATTATGGGCTCACAACGACAACTGTCATCTTCCCTCAAATCCAATACGTCCAGAACAAGCCTCAGGTTGCTGACGCAAGATGGCGCCTCAACTATCTGATGCTGAACATGTGATGATGAAGGCTATAATCTAAGGTGATGAGCGTTTACAGCATACCCAATAATCTTGGTCAAAATACCCGTGTTTAGTCCCGTATGCTTTCTTTGCTTATCAATGTAGCCTGCAGCCTCTTGTGTCTCCAGCAACTGGTCACTCTCCCCCACTGCCAGGCCGTTGCACTTCTAGGTTAAGCTACATCTCTATGGATTCATTCGCTTTCGTTGAAAGTGGACGTTTCGTATTGTCATTGGCTGATAATCCCTATCCTAGCTGCGCGGCAGATTCAGCTCTGAATCCAATGGCTTTCCCATAATAAAAAAAAGGCGTTAATGAAAAGACAACCTGAGTCCATTGCACTCCTATTCCTGTATTCTCTTCGTAGTCTACCTAACAAATGTTTTTAGAGTTTATCGCTTGCGGGGATTAATTTTAACCCCAATAAAGAATATTGAAATTAAGACAGCTACATAGAGACGAATTACAAAAACGAGAATAATAGGTATTTTGCGCCACGGCTTACCTATATCAGGAAATTATTATCCTGCTTTATCTTTAGAACTAAAGGGCTAATTAGGTTTGGGGTAAGTTCTGCTTCCTCATTTATTGAGAGATCACCGCCTCAATCTTTTACCCTTCTGGTTACCATGAGTGCAAACATCTATTTCTATACTGATCGTTAATTTAGCTTACCAAGTGTATTTCCAATTTTCCAATCATCCTTACATACATCAACCATCCTAAAGAAACTTTCAACGGGCAAGATATACCAGTAGGGCGATGAACGACCTTTCATAACTATCCACAACCTCAAGACGTTACATTGACCCCAGCCGCATTTCATCATGTTGATCCACACAGAGGGTAAACCATTGCCAGAGGTGCGAAGCTGACTCGACCTACTTTCAGCTGTCTGGGCCCCACTCTTGTGTCCAAATTGGTCCGAGGCTATTCAGGAATATATGAGCAGGGATGTGATCTTCACTATTTCCCCAAATAGACTCGTTTCCATGATTGAGCCACTCAACTCACCCCCCTGTAAACTGGATTAAATCGAATCAATTGCACAACAGCAGTTTTAATTCTGGACCGTAGGACTAGGTTCAGGAGTGACCAGTAAACCTCTGATCTTGGCCGATATGAGGGCCCGTCCTATATATGTTCCGAGCCGAATTGGACGGGTGACGTACGACAAGTGTATCAATATATGAAGGCCCGCAACCATCAGCTTTCCGAGTAATCATCAACTAAATAGCTTGCAGATAACGATCCTTTCACCACAAGCTACATTTCATCCCAAATTAGACTATTAACGAATAGATCTGAGCCCTTGCATTCATTCGTTGACACTAATCGCATAAACAAACACCGAAGATGGACACACATACTAGCGGCTTTCAGATTATCGACCATGATGAACACCTTCATGACTTCCTCCAGCAAGTCCGAACATACACGGCGAGAATAAATCTCAATTGCTTCCTCGACGAAGAGGCTTACATTATTGTTGGTTACGGAATGCATGCATTTTATGGATGCTACATGTCATGGGAAAAGGTTGTAAAGTTAACGGAGTTCATCTTTCAAGGAAGAGTATTCAGCGAAAAAAAAGAAGAGTGGGAGGAGGCCGGACGTCTTTTTGTCGCTCTCTGTATTATTCGGACAGAACGTAAACCGTGCCCGGAGCATTGCTACACTCCACAAGTAACGGCCGCCAACTATCTGGGTTACGCTTTGCTATGCTTCAAGCTCGGTTTATTTCGACAGGGCATTTCGATAGGCTTTGAAGAATGGCTGAGGTGTCAAAGGGATGAGTCGGTTTGTATTCTCTATGCTAAGAGGCTGGAGGGTGTGGCTTCAGAGATGTACCAGCGGCAACGCGACGGGGTTGATGAGCCTATAAACAGAGTTGTTGCTGGTGAAGGATTTGACAATGATCGGAGAAGGTAAACGAGAATGATTTCAATGTTTTGCTATTTACTTTTACCCTAACCCTTTAGGATTCGAATCTAACCATCTCATCAGTTCTTGCCAGATTTTACCCCCCACTTTCCCTTCTCAGTGTCCTAGTTCGAATCAAGTTGCGTCCCCTAAGCCGGCACGTTCTCGGAGGGTCCACAACGGCGGCAATTACGACTCTAATTCAGCGTACTATAAAACGTGCATGACCGGATTGCGATCAACTCAACCTCATTTCGATAAGATTCGAATTGAGAAGGAAAGCGGAGGTCTGCTGAAGGATGTGTATCGTTGGATCTTGGACACTGACGAGCTCAAGAGCTTTCTTGATGTGAATAGCGATCGCCTATTCTTTTGGATCAACGGTAACGGCGGTACGGGAAAGACCATGTTGATGTGTGGGATCATCGATGAGCTGAAGCCTTCCACCAAACTTGGTACTCCGGAAACTAGTGATACATCACTGTCCTATTTCTTCTGTCAAGCAGCCATTCCGGGTCTCAACAATGCAACGGCGGTATTGAAGGGTCTTCTTTTTATGCTCATGCTTCAACAGCCTGGTCTTATTCGTAACTTCTATGATGATGAAGGGCTGGAGATTGAAGACTGGGATTCCAAGGCAATGATTCGAGACGTCTTTGCCAGGGTCTTAGCGGATCCGGGTCTTGAAAACACCTACTTTATTGTCGACGCTTTGGATGAGTGTCTTGTAGACTCAGATGTCCTACTGGACTTCATCGTCACAAGTATGCACTCGCCAGTAAAATGGATCGTCAGCAGTCGCGATCAGGGCAGAGTGGATGGAGCTTTGAGCGACGCGGATGGAAAACTTTTACTGTCGCTTGAGAGTAAAAAAGAACAAGTATCTCAAGCCGTCGACTGCTACATCAAACATCGAGTGTGTGAACTGAGTAAAAGGACGAGGATAAAAGAGGAGCCCGTGAACAGAATTCGAGAACACTTGTCCGAACATTCGCACGGGACATTCTCGCAGGTATCTGTGGCTTGCAAGTATCTGTTGAAGTTACGTCCATGGGAAGTCTTGCAGAAATTGAGGAATGGAAATCTGATGGCTGCAGGGCTGTAGATCCGAGGTGGTTCATAGAGGACCATAAGTGCATATTGGGTTCCTAGCCAGTTTACCAGTATATACTCTAATTCATCGTCGCCTGCTACGATGAATTTGAGATCTAGTCAACGATTAGGATCAGTTCTTCTGAAAACGAGCTCATCGGGCCACGATAATTCCAGTAGGCAAATTCGACTTGCTGTTCAAAGCCACCAGCACATTTTTCGGCCGAATTAAATTACGATTTCTTCTTTAGGGCTCCAACTAGCATTCCAAACCAAGTTTAATTCAATTTCAACCAACTTTACAGTTATGGCATGCCATGTAATATTGCGAAAATGAGGCTCTCGATCAAGCGCTACATTTCCTGTCATCATATACGTAGACTGTAACATGATAACCACCGAAAAATGAAGGGAGTATGCAAAGACTGACAGGGGAATTTAAAGCAGGATCTACACTAGGTTTAGGGATTTAAGATACCAATCATTATACGTATCGTGATTAGAAAATTGAAAATCTTCAAATCCACAAACGATCAATGTTGTAAGTAGGGACAGGGCTGGGATGGTCGTAAACGTCTTGGTGAAATTTCAGTTATAGGTACATATTATAATTGAAATTCTATAGTAAATCCACCAATATAGAAAATAATATATTGATTAGACTAGACAATAGTCTAGAGTATAAATAACCTATTAAAACTTCCTTTAAGCATTTTAGGTTAATATTGTGTATTTCTTTAGACTTTCTTTCTATTTCTTAGAGGTTTTCTTACTCTTGTCTTCAGCCTTACTCGGTACGTACCGTTACAACCCTACTGTAGGTACTATCGAGAGGCGATTTGGGTCAAATCGCTCACCAAAATGGGGTTGTGGGGTGCGGAAATTTGGCTCATATCGCTTTGGTCGAAGCCGAGTGGCTAATTGGCTGAAAATAACCTCAACCCCACACTTGGGGCTAGCTAGTGCCAAGGAACAATTTTTACAGGAGAGTTGTTGGCTGTTGAAGATCCACTGTAATTTGATGTACTATAGGGTAGGCCCTCACCCAGAGATTGACAGAAAGGGACAGTAGGAAGCACTCAGTAATAAAGAACACAGCGCATTACAATGACATCCCGTTGCAGAATTGCTGACAAACCCAATTGAAACCTCACCTCCTGTCGTTCTGCTATACAGGCTCATGAATAATAGTTCATAATTATAGCCGTATCTATAAGTCCACCAAGGCCTATTAATCAATTTTACTGATGGGCTTGTAAATCTGAAATTCTGTTTCTGTTGATTATCTTTATTTTTAACATCTCAACGTGTTTCTTCAACGTATACAGTAAACAAAAGCAAACATACAAACTATGCTTTCCTATTGGTGCCCGCTTCAATGCGTGTTGTTCTCGTGTACACTATTCATTTCTAGAGTAAATAACTCCAATTCAAAATCGGTTTTCCTTACTTCTAACGCGACTCAAGCAACATATCGCTAAACAATGAACCCCTTCACTCTCTACCAGGATGACAAATCTTCCCCCCTCAGTATAGTGCAACCGTCGAGAGCGTCGAAGCATCCATTGCTCCACCGCCATGCGAGTGCGTCGACTGCCAGAACGGATTCTACACCATGAAGGAACAATATAACTCGTGCTTGTCCTATCACCGCAGGCTTTCCGATAACGAGGCAAAGCGCAGTGTGCTCTCAGCTATGGGAGACATTCATCGTCGACGAACCTCACTTAAAACACATATCGACGTCTTTGGAGACGTCTTGCTCAGTCGGTGGAGAAAGCGAAGCCAGGCAAAGCGAGAGGCCCTGTTGAGGGAAGCAGCTCCGGAGCTCGAGGAGGACCAGTGGCTCCTTCCACGGTACTCCTATATGCGCGAAAGGTTCTATATACACGCGAGGAGCCCAACTCGGAAACGTCAACTCCTCTTGCCTTGGCTGAATGTACGAGTCATAAAAACTAACCCAGCAGTCCTTTTTGCTCTACTCCACTACAGGACCGCCTATGCTCCCCAGTTGTGGGCGGCTTTTGACAGTAGACAGCTCACTCTCGGCTGGGCAGCTGGTTGGTTTGATGTTGACTTCTCGGCCAAATGCGTTGTCATGTATGGACATCAATATGGATCACTGGTAGACTGGGAACGAGAGGCCGCCCATCGAGGTGACACTCTTGGATTTCCCAGGGCCATTCTGGTTCTCGAAGCGCAAGCGTACCTAATGGAGGTTCTCTGCAGTATTGTGGAAAAGATCCTCGACGGTGTAGACCCTTCACAACCCCCTCGGGCTGAGAAATGGAGAGACCTTGTCAGCCACGAAGACTTTCGAGAGACGGGGGCAGTAGAGTTTTGGTCTCCCTACACGAACCAGGCCTTCTCAAAACCACCAGAGCTCGACAGCAGCTACCTGCTCACGCTCGCTAAGGCTCGACTGGAAGAGACCGGAGATCATCTTTGGTACCTACAGTGTGATGCTGCATACATGAGGAGACATCTGAAGATCATGTTCACAACTGAAATATTCAAGAAGGCCTCCGAACACCACAAAGCTGTGCTTCTTGCCCAGCGCATTCGTTCTGAGATTTTGAATCACTTTTGGTGGCGATGGATTGAAGTGGAATGCAAGCATGTGGACGCGGAGCGCAAAAGACTCCGCAACAATATATCACCCGGTACACCTTTGCCGGTGCGTTACGACAAAGCTCTGGGTGCCCTTGAGCTTCTCCTTGTCAACCAGGTCATATACAGGGCAAGTCTCTTGCAAGATGTACAGCCATTTGTTCCGGGCCTCCAGAAACACTGGAATATCGAGCCTGACGCAGAGCTGTCCAACGCAATCGGATTTCTGAAGCGGAAAGCATCTGCAAACACACAAAAGGCTCTGACCGAGGACTGCCTTGACTGGTGTCTAGTCCAGATGACAGCAAAGCCTGACAACCAAACGGCGTTTGATCATGCCATGCTCTTCGCAATGCTTCAGGATCATCTGTCAAACAACGCACTTGAGAAGAAAAGGCTTGACGAAGTCATATACCAGACACTATCGGACCTGTCAACCTGCCATGAAATGCTTCTGGCCGTTCGTCTTCACAGACCACAGAATGCAGCGAGAACAGTGGAGGAAGTCCGAGCCACAGAAGACAGGGAGTCTTGGAAGCTGCGTCGTTCCGAAAGCTACACAGAAAACCTTACCCTTCTGCAACATATCGGGGCGTCGCTTAATAGGGATTTCTTCTCTGCAAAGCCACCAACAGGTCCGAAGAATGCTGATTGGCTCGTGCGATCTCGCGCGCTCCGGATCCCCCTCGAGAAATTCTGGAAATCGATGAGAGGTGTCGTCAGAGACGAGCTTCACGGTTCTGCTTTCAGTCCAGCAGAGGTCGAGAGTCTCCTTCAGGTTATCTCAGCGAACCTAAGTGCAGAGTATCTGCAGCAGGAACAACAAGCTGAGGCTGAGATCTTCGCCGCTATCCGTAGAGTAGATGAGCCACAAGCCGTTTTCGGGATCTTCCACGAGGCTGAACCCAGACAAGTGTCGTCAACGATAGTTACGCGTCAAGAAAAAGCCAAAACAAGAGGAGGACAAGATTCGTCTATTGGCGATACAAAAGAGCTCCAAGATAATACTCCGACTGCTCATGGAGAACCCACCGAGTCGACCAAAAACACAACCATCGAAGTAACGAAGCAATCGCTGGGAGTCTTCCAGCTTATGTTCCCCGACAAAGATGACGTTGTCAAGGACGTCTTGTGGGATCGATTTGCTCACGCCATGAAGGATGCCGGATTTGCTGCGAGGAACTGTAGCGGCTCTGCAGTGGCGTTTAAGCAGTTATCCGGAGAGGGAGGCAGGATCGTCTTCCATAAGCCACATCCTATTGACAAGATTGATCCAGTTCTGTTACGGATCATGGGTAAGAGAATGACAAGGTGGTTTGGATGGAGACGGGAGACTTTTGTTCTGTGTGATGACACCGCCTGAGTAACTTTGAGTTTATCCACTTGTGATGTAGATGTGAGCCGGGTAGGCGAACTTTGTGTCTTATCGCGTGATGCAATAGACGTTGTGAGGAAACGACGCGAGGATTTTCTCTTTGTACTGGAAGCTGCTGGAAAGAAGTTGAACTAGGACGGCCCGATGGAGAGGAGGGCGCAGCACGATTTCGTGCGGCAGTTGTGGGACAGGTTGTGTGCAAATTTCTCAATCGAGAAGGTGAGAGTGTTTGTTGACCCTTGACAAGCATCATGGTTTCTCGTCGCGGTGCACTGGACCGCTGTACTTTCCTGCTTGGGAACCTTTAGGCATCCTGTGCAATCTCCCAGAAGCCTATTTGCTTTGATAACGTGACAAGTCTCGACTTGGCAGGCCTGAACTTACACCAGGGCTTAACGTCGCTGTCTGTGGGCTACAAGTCATGGTACTGTTCGTTGGGTTGGGTACTGGTTGCATAAGGATCAGTCGGTCAGACAGGCAAAACCTCTGCTGCGACCACCCTGTACTGTCGAGCTGGTCGATAAGAATAAATACCTAGAGTGCCGCACTTATCAAACCACCAGTCCGTCCTTCCTCGAGCAACCAGTACGCCAGCTCCAAGTTCTTCGCATCAGCAATCCGCTAGCAAGGCCGGGACGAACACTGATACCCACGGTCGTCATTGCTGCAGCAGCAGCAGCACTGGATTTCGATTACCTCCTATACACTCAAGGAAACCAGTAAAAATATCCATCAGTAACCTCGACAATGCCTGCCCTTGTGAAAAACGCGCCTTGCGAATTGAAAAAGCTTCCTTACGAGTTGCGGTTGATGATTTGGGAAGCGATGTTCCCAGAGACCCGGATCCATGCGGCCATTGTTCAAGGCTCTGAGTATTGGATGTCCACTTTACGCATAAGGCCATTTTCGCTGCCAAAGGTATTCCGAATCTGCAGCGAGTCGAGAAAGGTTGCTCAAGAACGATTCAAGCGCTTCGCTATCGACATGGGCACAGAGCTCGCCGATTGCTCGGTGCCTTATGGATATTGCGATCCCAACATAGATGCTCTTTACATTTCATTCCGCGCCTTGAGCACCGGTCTCGCACTCGAGTTTGGACCTTTTCGTCGCATTACGATAGCTATCAACAGGCCCAGTAACTCATACCCAATGCACCCTCATCCCAACTCCGATTTCGCTACCAAGACTAGCGGCGACAGACTCCAAATATGCTTTGTGAAGGCGGAGCATACTGCAGAACCCCCGGAACACAGGCGTTGCGACTCGGTATTTCCCGTTGGCCTTCCAGAGCCAAAACCGTTGACTGAAGCTGGGTGGCCGTTTTACAAGGCAACGATGACTTGGATCTCTCTAGTGGAACGGTGCGTGGAGGATGGGTATGGCCCTGTAGTCACGGTTGGGGATATGCCACCAGTTTCATGCGCTTGTCCTGGTAGATTCGAGGAGATGAAGGTGGCATTCGAGGCTGAGCAGGCGGAAAAGGCGAGATGGGCCCCGGGAATGCAAAACAGAGCTAGAGCTCGAACGAGGAGTGCCGGAAGAAGACGTGGCGATGAGCAGTCAACGATGGGACGCAGGGCAAGAACCAGCGTACATGGTATGATTCTGAGGTCTAGCGTCAGGAGATACCGTCTTGCGTGCCAGAAGATGAGCTTGAGATAACCCTCTATGTGTACGATAGACTTTAGCAGAGTGAAGCAATTTCAAGTCCGGGCCCGTTGAACAAGTCCGTGAGCGATCGAGCTCAACCTTGGCGAATATGTATGAATGGAGAATAACGATAACTGACAAGCACCAACTAGAGAGTTGGAAGCTCGAGTTTTCGCTTAGTGAAACATGATTGTAGCTCTTTGCTGGCGCGTTCCTGAATTTTGGTCTACACCGTACACCGTGGTGTAAGCTAGGTCGATGAACTGCTCGAATGATTTCAGTTTGTGACGTATAGTGAACTGATTTAGTAGCGATCATCGTTTGAGATCGCGGAATGGGAAGCGGCGTGCTTAGTTGGATATTATGAAATCACATTGGGACCTGCCATGATCGAAGACTTCGCCAATGTCATTGTACAAAAGTAGTGACGGGAAACCTCATAGTGTCATAGCCAGGCAGCCTAGCAGTCAATGGCAAAATACTTGGAGTGCAATTGAATGATTTACCCCACACCAGATGTGTAGGTTTGAGATAATCGATGGTAGCTGAGTCGATTTTTGTGAGCCAATTAAGCCCCATCCGTATCCTGCGTAAGACACACGACGCACCAATCGCGTAAAGCACCTCGGAAATACCGCCAACTTGTATTTACCTGTTCTTCAAAACAATCAAGGATTGCTTCGAAACGCGCAGATATCCATATTCGAATGCAGTTGCGACCCATCTGCGAGCCTACACAAACTCGCTGCCTCATTTTCGATAACTGGTTGAACTCAACCATAAAACCAGTAGAGAGCCGTGTAAGAGGTGCTGTCCATGCCCTTGGCCTTGCAGCCGTGAGAAGCGCCACCTGCAGTCAAGACACGATAGACACGGGAAACACCTTGGCTGCCCCCGGCATCTCCTAGGTAGAGCCAATCAATAGCACCAGTACCTTCAGGACCAGCGGGAGCAGAAGATGGGGCCTTGATCCCTTCTATCTTCTTGGCAACGAGAAGCTTATTGGTCTGGTCAAGGTCAAAGGTGGGGACACCAGCACCATTGAGGAAGTGCCGGCCGAGGTAGGGAATGGTTCTACGGAGGTTCTTGACCTTGAGAGACTGTTTCTTGGGGAAGGGGTTGCTGGGTAAAGCCCCACCGTCGCCGTTGCGGTTTAGAGGGACCTTTTCAGTGTTCAAGATCGCAGAGGGGAGGGAAGCCCACTCCTGTGATGTGAGGGATGAACAATCTTGACCTGGGTAGAGACGGGTAACATCGTAGAGAACCGCCAAAGCACCCGCACCTGTCGGACTGCCACCAGCTTCAACACAGCTGTAATTCTGAATACCGAAACCAAGAGCAATGTGCTTCAGCGTTTCACCCTGAGGAGGAGCGGAGAGCTCAGAGGCTGTGAAGAACGTTAGTAAGAAACAAGGTTGATTGTAGGACCGAAAATGGACCATCACTTACAACCGCCGTTGACAGGGAGAACAGGAACAGGCTTTCCCACCTTGAAGGTCGAGCCTGAATCATTGAACGGGACAGGTGAAGCCGAAATTAGAGTAGCCAAAGCCAGGACGAGTAGAGAGTTGCCCAACATCGTGAATGTTCTGAGACGCGATGCGATGGTTGAATTCAACACTTTGAGACGCCAAACCTATGACCGCACATATAGAGGAGGGGAGGGTATAGCGAAAATAGAACTTGCTCGACCGACAACAAGCTGAAGAAGCAACGTTTATTGTTAGTATGTGCAGAAGCGTAGAGGAAGGAAACTGGGTTATATAGACCTCAGGGACAGCATGCACAAAAGTAGAGATAGTGCTCATCAAAGAAATGAGCAAGTGTTCCTGGCCAATGGCGTTTCTACTAGGTTGCTTGTATCATGAAGGAACGCAATGGTACGAGAGAATAACGTGCAAAACGAAACGAAACAAAACAGAGGTCAAGGCATAATCAATCACCTTCCATAATTGGAAGTGAGTTCTCGCCTAAGACTAAGGGGTGTGTAGTTAATGAATGTCAACTTATGGACGTCACCACCATATGTAAGAATGCGATTGAGAAGCAAGAGTCAATTTTCTGCCGAGACGTGGTATTAACATAGACTGATGTACACACCGTTGGCCCCTACATCCCGTTATACTCATTTTGCGGGAACATCTTTTTGTTCAAGTGTAATGGAGTCGAGGGGGGTTTTCATGGCGAACCAGTCCTGGACATCCAGGGACTGAAAAACTCTGAGGCAAAATGTATCCCTTCCTTAGTTCTAGATCGAGATCGAACGCTGTCTTGATATCCTCCAATGATTGAGCACGACCCTCACAAAGGCCTATGATACTCTCGGAATCTAAACTATGAATTTTTTTGTGTCCCAAGTAGCGAACGTATGTGCGAAGTCCCTGAGATGTGTCGAACAATGCTGTCAGGTCGTTTAGCTGAATGGTTTCAGGTTGATCAAGTGCGGAGACGTTCAGAGTAACCCCGGATTCGTTGAATACCACTTCTTTTTTAGACGGATTGTATTTGTGTTCCCGTAAAGATTTGAAAAAGAGATCTCGAGTGGTCTTGTCGATTTGATCTTCCGCAAGTATCACAAGAACAAGATATCGACCTTTATGATCACCTACAAGGCCAGGCTTCATCCCTAAACGTTTCATTCTCCTGATACACGAATTACGTTTGAAAAGAGGTTTATCAGATTCATTTACATACCACAGGAGAGGCATCCTGGCTTGCCGTCCCTAAGTTTGTATTAACCTAAAGTCCTGTTATTTTGCAGACTGGTATTGTTGAAGGAAAGTCTAATATATAAGCAACTCGACCTCAAAGAAGCACAACATAAAATCCGAAAAGATCCGGGGCCGAAAATAACACAACCATCGTCCGGCATCTTTCGATCACGGTGGACGTCTGGTCTTACCGTCGTTGACAGCCTGATTAAGCTTCGGTCACCACGACACACCAGCTGTTCACACTGATGCCTAGAGTTTGTAACACATGACGCTGTAACACTAAACTAACATTTTAGGTTTACTGATAGGAATAGCGGTGCTACAGGATGGCTCGCTACGTTGAAAGGTCGTAGGTACTTCATCCTTAGTTTGGACCTTATACTGTCACCCTACACATGTTTGCTGATAGATTCATGTTGGACCATCTTGACAACTTCACATTCGCAAGGGTTTTTAAGGTGTTCGAGCTCGTTGTTCTTTCCTTTTACTTCCGAGCTAATCAGGGCCGCGAACTACCAGAGCTAGCTGGCTTTCCAGAAAAGGCACCAGCAGGTCTCACGTCAACCTCACATAGCAACTGGGAAGAAGCAAAAGGTCTTTTTCTGCAGGACAAATGCCCACCATGGGACAATGCGGAAGAAGTTGCAGCCTGGAAAGAGTCGGTGGAGTGGTGGAGGGGGAAATGCAGTTTTTGCGTTGGACGTGGTCTCGGTGGCGCACTTATTGAGCACATACTACAGCAGTGTCAGAGAGGTGGAAAAAGCAAACTTGAAAGCGAACTTGGCATAGCCATGTACATCGACAGGATAGTACCGTCCAACGGCTGTGATGTTTGCTTGCGCCCCTTTAATTTTTGCTCCCGCACAGAACTTGCAACCGCTCCTAAATACAATAAATACTAAGAGAAATGCATAATTCTTATTAGAGTCCTTCTTCGTCCGTTCTATCATCACTCAGTTTTTACTTCTAGTCCCAATTACCATTTCGTTTTGGAAAATCTGTCCGTCTAACGTTATTGTAACTGTCTTACTCTGAGCACACTCAAATTAGCCTTGCCTATACTACAAATTTATTGCGAATACAAACTAATCAGCAAAATGTGCTGCACCGGGCCTGCTAGAAAAAGCGTGCTCATCACTCACCTTCCTGTAGAGGTACTCAGATATATCTCAGAGCACCTCGATTATGAAGAGATCATCAGCCTCACTCGGTCTTCGATAATACTTCACGACAAACTTCGATTAGAAAGACATGCCAGCATATCACGACGACAAATACCCAAGATTAAGACTAGCTTTGGTTTTCGGAGGGCCCTTTTGCGTCTTACAACCGTTTGCCAGTCTCTTGACGAACTGATTTTGTTTCTTTTGGGCCAACAAATGTTTAAATTGGAACAGGAGGACCAAAGGGAGATATTTCCATATTGGCATGAGCGTGCAGTACAGCTCAATTCATGCTCTCGCCGGCTGCGACTACTGACGGAATCATCGGATGCATCCGATGCACATCCAGTAAGTATTGAACGGGCTATTACGCTAGGCTTTGAACAAGGCTTGAAAGTCACTTTCATTGCGGAAGTATTTGAGAAACAAGAGGGGGGAGAATCCAGAAAGCTTGAGAGGATGTGTGTCAACAGCGTGGCAGGGGATGCGGTACGGGCTGGTGAAAGGGTTGACTCGGTGGCAGAAAGGTTTGGAATTACCACGGAAACTTCGCGGCAGGCTCTTGAGAGGATGTGTGTCTACAGCGTGGCAGGGGATGCGGTACGGGCTGGTGAAAGGGCTGACTCGGTGGCAGACAACATCATGTTTTGACCGACTCAAACCAGACACCAAACATAATACGAAACTTGCTAGAATAACATTAAACCACACAATAATACCTAATGCTATAGTCCAAAATCAACTTTAGTAGAGTTGATTTTATCGACCCACTCAGAGGAAAGGGGACTTCAATCAATAGAGGAAAACAACAAGACTACTTTTCTCTTTACTTTCTATCACCTAGTGCTACACACACACACAAGTCTATTACGCCCGGTAGGCCAACGCCCGAAGGGCTCTGAAGCTAAGATTACATACATCTCTCAAGTTTTTGCCTTGCTCTCGCCAAGCCCATGAGAATCTCGCCTTATTCTTTCCAGTCTAGTCATCGCTCTTCTCCTTGGCCCTCCTGGATGTTAATAGTAGCAGGTCAACTTGAAGCCCATTTCCTCCAAGTGTTCAGTTTCCTATCTTCGGCGGCTGAAGCAATGCCCGCTTTTGATTATTTGAGGGCGTCATAGGTTATCGGTTAGTGTTAATAAAATGTTACTAGGTTAGTAGTGTTCCCGTCATCTCTGTTCCAAGCGACCTGTAGCGATCGCGAAACGGATTGTGGCTCGTACTGCTTCCATGTTCGGTGTCCACTGTTGTCCGTCTGATGCAGCTTTGCCCCCCAAATGAAAGGAGAGGTTGCCGCGCTTTTCCTCTACACATTGAAGCATCATCTCCTTGCGCTGTGCTATCCATTTCACACATCGGAAGAGGAAGTGCTCTACTGTTTCTTTTGCTTGTCCGCATGGGCATTCATCGGTCACTGCTGCTCCGATTCGATACAGGTAACCATTCAGTCGTGCCATCCCGGTTCTGAGTTGTGCCAGCACGCTGGCTTCCTTCCACGGTAGCTGATCGTACAATAGCCGAGTATGTTTACCAGGCAGAGCTGAGTCGACCTTTCTCGAATGTCTGCCAACTCCGTCTGGTAGTTCCCTTTCCCTTCGTAGATTTGCTCTCATTCGACTAAGGATTGTCGTCTTTGCTTTGCTTGTTCCTCTGCGTGGTGTGACGTACGGCTCTGTTGCGTGGCGGGCTGACACTTTGGCTATCCTCTGAATTTTGACCTCACTGTCATATGGTAGCCAGATGAGCCTGACTCTATTCCCGTCTCTTTTGAGCTTTTCTATAGCATCGTATATCTCCCGAATGTGCCCTTGGCCTGATTGCTGGCGAGGGTTACCTATAGCTTGTGCCACCGATCTGTTACTCGTCAAGATCACAATGACTCGATACTTCATCTCTGGCAGATATTTTAGCCCACGAGCGATGGCTGCTAGTTCGGCCGTGTACGGGTTGTGTTCTTCCGTCGT
>MU249545.1:0-11307 GCA_018886245.1 Fusarium brachygibbosum | reverse complement strand
CCCAAAAAAAAAAAAAAAAAAAAAAAAAAAAAAAAGAATGCAAGACAATCCGGTCCTCTCGCCAATCTTATTTCGCCGCCTTTATGCAAAAATAGTCGGTGAAACATCAATTGAAAAGATGTCAGATATGATCACTGGAGTCGCGGCCCAAGCCTATCGTCACAAAATGAGGAGATTTGAGGCCGCGGGTCATTTGCTTTTGAGGGAATTATTGAAACCCGGACCGTGAGGCCGGTTGACACACCGGTACTACAAGGCCTCAGGCACCAACGTAAGTTACAGCACATTTTCTTAGCCTTTGATTGGCCCATGGCCCTTTGAGTTTCCCGCAGACTGCTGCGCTTCAAGGGTACTGTAGCCGCTTATTTCGATTTGATAAGCACTTTTTCTTGGTCCGTTTCCAGCCCCCAAGTTATCCCTTGTCTTCCAAACCCGACTTCTCCACAAGAGATGTAACTTGGAAGCGACCAAAGGCCTCTTTATTGGACGAAGATGAGTTTGAGGTGAAATGCTTGTTTTCAGCTTGCTCTCTCGCGCTTAAACATATTTCTTCTAAGCGAGCCCCCTTCCTTTCTCATTTGCACGCAGCCTTTTTCTCGTTCTTGGGCCAATACTTTTTCGCAGTTTGCAAATATATAACCATCATAACCCAATCATTGGACATACGTCGCTCGAAGATACTCTACCTTCTGGCAGCTCACGGCCTATGCATATCCATCGTCGCCGCGGGTCTCGACCGTTCCCGTTCTCAGTTCAGACAATTCTTTCCGACTGTAGAGCAATACTCCAAACCGCGGTTCCATGAAGAATGCCCCAAGCAGTTTGCAGATTATTCCAATGAAAGCCTCCATTAAACGGGCGGATCGCACAGATACTCAGGCGACTTGATGGATTGTATCTTGAACGCCTATGGAGAGATCAACAAGGCAAATATGGCCGTGACGGCTATTCTGCTGGCGCTTCTCCCTGCGGGCCTCGTTCAGTTCGGACCCAGCATGGCCGAGATTAGTCTTCTGAGCACCCAAGGGCCGGTCCTTGCCATGTTCCTGGGCTTTGGGTTGATGTCTCCAAACCCAACCGAGTTCGATTTCGAGGGAATCCTGGAGAAAGCAAGCAATGACGGCGCACCACTGATACCGATAAGGGCTCTAGACGGGAGACATTTTGTTGCCAAGGTTCTTGTGTCTCTTATCGAGTATGCCATCGCCATGGGGGCGACGGGAAACCTTTTCTACCAAGTCTACCGGTTCACATATCACGCCGTATCAGTAGCCCCGTTGGTTGTCTACCTCCCTGGCTTACCGGAGACGGCCACATTGTTTGGATGGGCCTTTTTGAGCTTGCCAATTTACCTGCTCAGTTTCGTCGTCTTCGCCTTGACCTTCCGCCGGACTACACCTAGACGGAGAAACCGTTTGGTTGAGTTCATCCTTGATGAGCTGACTCCTTGTGGTCAAGGTCAGAACTTTAGAATTGAGCGCCGACAGGATCGGAAATTCCTACAGCACCTTCTGGGTACCGCCGTCCGACTGGTCGGTGGACTTCACATCATCCTCGGTACCGTTCTTATTGGTAGTATTGTTCTTATACCTTTGGCCGACTCTCTGCCTGTTATCTACACCTTTGTATTCGCGGCTCTTCTTACCCGGGCTGTCTTGAGCTACGAATGGAATGGTCTGGCGAGAAGGACAAAGAGGCCAGATCAGATCGACTCTCAGACCAGCTATTCCAATGTGTATGAGATACATGCTCTTCAACCAAAACGGTATGAGGGCCTAAGGCAGTCGGGCTGAACAGATGATACCACCTTTTGTTGTGGCAGCGATCTGCTCTTGGAACTTTGGCCATTGATCATAATGGTTGCAGTTCGTTCTGAGCAGAATGCGTTGACCTATCGTAGGAGATCCTCTGGAATCCCTTTAGCCTCTATGCGCTGCAATAGTCTCTCTTTATACATACTATTATATGCCCCCTTTACATTGAAACTGACAAGACTTACGATATGATGTGAGCGCCATGCTGAGAAAATATGCTCTTGTAGCAGTATGAGGGCTTGCTCGGGTGATCGCTGCTTGCGCGCGCCGAAGTGATTAGTCGGGAGAAGTCCGTGAGCCTCCACCGCGTGGGAGATTCTCTCGGCCACCACCGACTCCAACACCTTACCCAGCGTGACCAGAAGCGAGATCGGTCTCCAAGCTTTTTCGATCGTGTAGTCCTGTTTACCGGGCTTCTTAAGCAGGATGATTCGAGTATGTCTCCACTGTTTCGGTATAGTGCTTTCTTCTAATGACGCTTGGAAGATGTTGAGGACGTTGTGTCTCACCGACGGCCAGACCTGCTTCTAAACGATCGCTGGTAATCCGTCTTCTCCTGGCGCCTTCCAAGACTTCGTCTCCTACAGTCGACGCTCCACTTCCTCCATCGTCAGTTTCGGTATCTTCACAGGGGTTCTTTGTTGCCTCAGTCCTTCGTCTTCGATGTTGTCTGGTAGTGGCGGGAAGAACTTGGCTAGAAGTTCTTCGGCTTGCTCTTGATAATCTGTCGTTTTTGTTCCGTCTGCTCTAGTGAGCTGGGGCACTTTTCCGAAAGCTGCATCATCCCCGGACTTTATGTACTTGGCTGCTTTCCAGATGTTGTCGTTGTCCGCTAGGAACTCCTTCTAATGGTCCATCTTGCGTTGTCGGATAGCATTGTGATACTGCTTCGCCTCAATGGTTACTGAGCCCTCGAGGTCTGAGGAATTCTGACCGGCACGTCTCGCGGCTCGCGCTCTGTTCCTCCAGTATGTGTAAATGTGTCGCATCTGTGTAAGATTATCGGTCTACCACCGTTTTGCGTATGGAGACGGTTTGGCTCTGGGCGTTAAGGCCTGGACTGCTTCCGAGACCGTCGACATCAATCTGTCCGTCTTCTGCTGCACCGTGTTCCCCGTTGGCCTATCTCTCAGTGTATCCGAAATCCTACTGTTAATCTCCTTTTAGGGTGCATTCTTGAACAGAAGCCTTTCTCCCTGTTTCGGCGCCGGGACTGAAATATTGAACACCGTCTCTATCGTGTGATGATCTAATCCGTGCTCCGTACCATGTATCGCGCATTTGATGTTTGCATCTGTTAGCTCTTCGGAGGCTAGAACTAAGTCGATAGTCGTTTTATAATCTCCGCTCTGCCACGTCTTCGTGCCTCGGCGAAGGAGGCTTCTGAGCATGAAATCGTTCATTAAGTCGATGATCGGATCCGCCTCGCCCTGTCTTGCCACCGATATATCGTTTCCTCCCCACATCTGGTCGTGCCGGTTAAAGTCGCCAGTAATTACCATATCGACCGCTCTCACTGATCTCCGCCTCACCTCCGCGATGGCCCTACTAAGCTTACTACATGTGTCTTGTAGAGCTTGAGCATCTCCGCCCGGTACGTAGACAGACGCCGTGAAGACCAGACGATCTGGCAGCCGAACAACCACTGCCGTCACGTCTGGGGAGTCTATCGGCACCTGCTCCGCCTCCACCTCCTTCTTCACCCAAAGCATACTCCGAATTGCCCATCTACCTTCCCTCTCTGTCGTAGGTACCATCTTGATCCATTTGTGGTGCCCCATGGGTGTCGTCAACAGTCTACCCTGGATCCTCCGCGCCTGGGGTTCTTGGATGACTAATACGGTTGCATCCTGAATGTCCTTGTCATTCATCAAGCTATCATGTATTGGTCCTTGCTTCCTGACGTTTAGTTGAAACAGTCGAAATATGCTATTCATACTGTGATGGATAGAGCTTCCGACAGTTTCTGCTGTATGACTCGTGGGGGCCGCCGCATGGAATACATCTCGGGATCATTCCTGTGCATGCACTGTGGTGATGGCCTTCTTGCGCGCATCTGCCACAGACTTGTGGTCTGTCGCATTGGTAGGCTTTGTGGTTCGTGATCTGTTGGCAGTTGTAACATTGCTTGGGGCGGTCACGACGTTCAAACGCCTTTGTAGTGCCGGATTGTCCTCCAGCCACAAAGAATCCTTCGTTGATGAACCGCCTAGCTTCTGACCGTTTTTTGAGATATACGACCATCGAGCCGTATGCCTTGGGGACGTCTCTCTTGCTGAGCCATGCTATCTTTGCAACTTCGGTACCATTTTCTCGGCCGAGCATCTCGGTGATCTCGGCTCGAACTTCGTTCTTCTCGTCAAGCACCGCAATACGGCTGACATTATCCACCCTGATAGGGTACAGGTCGTCTCGTAGGATGCGGGCTCCTGGGGCCAGTTTTGTTTCCGCTACGCGTTTCACAATCTCATGTTCGCTCTCGTCCCTGCAGGCAATCCTGATGCGGTGGGGATTCTTTGGGTCCCTAGTCACCGCTCGGCATCGCCACGTGGGTTCCTTCACCCATCATGTAGTTTGCCTGGTAGGTTGATTAGACATAACAGCTCGTAGCGGTGGAAAGATGAGCTACGAAAATTGGTCCTTTCCTTTTTTTTAGTTGTTATTTTATGGCTTTAAACTGGCCTTTGATGCGGTTTGTTTATAGTAGCGTCTTTGTTGATTTGGAAACCCATTTTAAGGAAACTGGATGATAATTGTCCTAAGTCGGTGGCAGACGAGCCACAATTGAATTGAAATGGATAGACGTAAACATGACATCACCAACAGTAAGTCCTGGTAAAGAGGGGCCATAACCGCTCTTGGTGGTGGATGACCTCAGTGCTTACATTGCGGGCCAGCTTTGCATTGTACCAAATCTCACTGCCGGAATAACAATAAACCCGATAGTCCGGTTCGCGAACTAAACTACTAGCAGCGACTTCCAAAGGTAAGGATGCTATCGCCCTCTCGCCCTACCTATGCCGCCCCTCATGACACGCAATTGATAGTGTTGACGGAGGCGATGGTAGTGAAAGAGCCGAGGCGGGGCGACCTGAAACAGCCCTTTGGACTTGGATTCAACTTCTCATACAGCGAGGCATCATCTTGACTATGAAGGAGATATTTTGGCCTTGTACAAAGTGGCGATATCGGTGAAGTGGCCTCTTGTACGATCATAACCTCCATCTCCATCGTGAAAGCCTTCCGGTACTATTGAAATGGAGCACAACGCGTCGTAGGTGCGTTGGGCAGCCCGGTAGTCGGAGCAGGCGTAACAATTGCCAGAGCCCAGCCCCAGGTTTGAGGTCAAGGAATAGATCGTTCGGTCGGAGGCTAATCTACCGGCCATTGAGCCTCCAAAGTATTCGGCAAGCGGAGTGTGGAAGGGTTCTTGCATAGACTGTATGTGAATGGAATCTATGCCGATTTCGCTAGTCAGCAGCCAGCCAAAATAAGCTATTCAAGAATTGCTTGCTGCGCCAGGGGAAACAGCTTCGAGGTGCGATTGCTCACCGAGTTCACGGAATGATTTATTCGATTTTACCGGTAGGAATGAGTAACCTTCGTAATTGTTCTCGGTTTGGCGATATTGCATGTCTATCAGTTTAGTAAGTTTTGCAGTCTTAACGGGAAGAAGCCTCGCTTACTGGTGTGTTCTGAGGTGAGCCTAGGTGCATGGAGTGCGTGCAGACTTGCGAAGAGCTGCAACAGTCCCTGTGGCCTACGAGAAGGTAGCTGAGATGGGCTATTTCCGCTTCGAGTCGAGATATTTCAGCATTCAATATCGAGTTCTTGGAATCTTGGCCTCCAGAAGAATCCAGTCCCGCTAGCCAGCTAATGTCGTGTGCTTCATTGGTCATTATGGAAGCTTGTTCGCTTGATATAGGCCGAAGTTTATCGACAAAAGAGAGCTCGAGCACGTATATAGGTAGGTTTGGGTCTATTTTGCTGGTAGCTAACCTCTTAGAATAAACTAGAAGTCCAAAGGAGGGATGGTGCAGGTTGCGTACTAGGAGGGCTCACTTCCTTAAAACAATGTGGGAAATTTTGAAATTGCCAATGATCGGGAATGAGAAATGGGATTGGTGATTAAGAAAACAGGGCAACTATCAAAAGCGGACGCTGGGGTGATCAAATCTTTGCGCCATAAGCCCATTATGTAACATAGATTCAAAAACGGAATCGATTGGTCCTTTTATTACGGGGGAGGGAGAGAAAGAAAGAAAGAATGTAGTTAGTTTTTTCAATAGTGAAAGTATGTCATACCTTCATCATAACAACTATATAAGGTATTTTTATTACATCAACTGAACATCAATATTGACAGGGCCCCAGGTCTAATGCTCTCCGTGTGGCTTGTCTTACTCTGAATCTGACGTATTGGCCGGCCGGCTAGGTTTTCACTAACTGTAATCGGCTCACAAACAAATCAAGAAGACGAAACTTAATAAGCGAGGGCCACAAACACCTATCACAAGTGCCTCTAGATTGTCTGACCTAATAAGCTCCAAACGTTCCATGTTTCTTCAGTCCTTTCTCGAATTATGTAGATGTGTGAAGGATATATATCGACAGGCCTTTTCGCGTTTCGCTGTGATTCGCTGCTGCGCAATAGGCTTACCAGTTCAGGCAATAATAACGTCAATCTGATTTTCAAATCAATGGTGGAAAACTTGCAGATCATCTTTTCACCACAATGATATCATTTTTGTTGAGGAAGCGGGTCGCTCAAGTGGTGGTTTTTAACATGAGCCAAGGGTAATGTGTAATGACACATAGACTTTATATGTAAGCTGGTGGCCGTAGCCTTGCATATGTTCCAATGCCGCACTCACCACTAAGAACGTTAAGTATAATACCAAACAGAACTTCTAATGCCTCGAATGCCTCGACCTCGGCGGCACGCGAATCAAGTCAGGGGGACTAATTTCCGATTTTTACTTCAAGCTCCGCGCCCTCATCCGGTAGCGACCCATGCCGGGCATCCCATAGCTCCCTCTGCCCAAGAAGACTTCCTACATCTTTAGCTTGCGAGTCATGTCGGCAACGGAAAAAGCAAGGTACGCCACTGCTAAACGCAGTCTATTTAAATGTGGGCTTAATGGTGGCATAGTGCAACGGTGCTCGACCGATCTGTTCTCAGTGCCAAGCAAAACATACCAATTGTATTTACCGTCAAACACCTGAAGCTATTTACAAAGAGAACTTAGAAACGCTTCAAGTGTCGCATCCTGCTGCTGTTATCTATGGCGCTATACAGACTCGGCCAGAGGCCGAAGTCCACGAAATCATCCGTCGTATTCGAGCTGGTTCCGATGCCGAGACTGTCGCACATCAACTCAGCACAGTCGATTTCCTTCTATAGGTGCAACTCGAACCCGAAACTAGATGCCGTTATCAGTTCCTCTACTCATCTCTATTGCCCTTATACTTATAAACTCCAACGAACCCTTTTATATACTCCTTAATTTATAAGTGCAATGAGAAAGATTGCGTCGTTAATATTAATATCCCGCCACTGCTAGAATCTGAAGAAAGGTGTAAAGTCCAGTACTTAAGGCCGATCTATATGGCCTCTATTGTCGACAGTAGAATGGATGAAATTATTCCTTCCAAGTGAACTACTATTCACGCTAATAATAAGCTGATAAGAACACTCATACGTGCTTACTTTCTTTACGAATATGATTGGTTTACTTTTTTTCATAAAAATTACTTCCTAGACAATATACTGGCTGGATCTAACACCTTTTATTCTCCACTTCTTATTAACACTATCCTAGCAGTCGGATATATAAGTCATCAAATACCTCATGGGATTATATAGATTCTATCGTTTCTTTTAAAATTTCTACTTACTAGTGTCTTCGACAGTACTGCCAAAATTACCTTTCAAAACCAGTAAGTCACGGGAGCGGGAACCCAGCACCCCGCTTTTGGCTTCAACACCATAACCTTCATCAATTCAATTACTCAAAAAGTCGAGATAATACCCTGATTTTCATCCGGTCTTAACCCACAATGCCTTCTTATGTAGAAGAAGATATGCTTAAAGCAATTAACCTTGTTCAAAACGGTCAATCACAAGTCAAGGCTGCCAAAGAAGCTTCTGTACCCCGATCAAGCTTACAGGACCGACTTAAAGGCATTATGCCTCGAAATAAGGCTCATTCGGATCAATAGCGGCTCGGTCCGACCGTTGAAGAGGATCTTATCAATTGGCTACGGCTTCAAGATACCCTTTGTACGCCGTTAACGCATTTCCAAATCAGGCAACTTGTCATCCGGATTTTAAGCTTACAAGGCGATCATAATCCCCTCGGCAAGCATTGGGTTACCCGATTTCTTGCACGCGGAGAGCGAATCAGAACACTCAAAGCGATTAGAGTTGAATACAAGCGTATTGAAGGATCAAAGGCAACGATCATCCGGACTTGGTTTCAATAATTAGAGGATCCCGAGATCACAATCATCCGCGGCTGCAACCGTTGGAATATGGATGAAACCGGTATCTTCCAAGGGGTCGGTATCAACGGCTTAGTTATTGGCCAATCAGAGAAGAGGAATACCTTAAAGAAGAGCCCTCATAGGCACAGCTGGGTGACTGTAACGGAAGCTATATGTGCCGACGGCACGGCCCTTATCCCGTTTATCATCTTCAAGGGAGATCAGCCTCAACGACAATGGTTCCTGAGGGATCCTTCCTTTTTAGGCAATTGGCACTTTGCAACATCACCAAAGGGATGGACTACTAACGCGATCTCAGCCCTATGGCTCAAGGAGGTCTTCATCCCGTATGCATTGCCTAAAAAGGAAGGGGAAAAGAGGCTTCTTTTCCTAGACGGGCATGAGAGCCATTTAACAGATGAATTTATCTATCTTTGTTTTAAGCATAATATTCACCCCTGTTACCTTCCTCCACATACATCACATGTCCTTCAGCCTCTTGATTTAACTGTATTTAGCGTATTGAAGATAATATACCGCCGTGAACTTGAGATGGAAGCCCCACTTGTTGAACAAGGGAATACAGCTAAGGCTGCCTTTTTAAGGTGTTATTATAAGGCTCGAGCCAGTGCCTTTACCGAAGAGAAGATCCGGGCCGGCTGGCTTGCATCAGGCTTGTGGCCTATTAACGTTACAAGACCGTTATCAAGCAAATATGTGATACCGGATGAAAATGAGGCTCAAGTTACCCAATTAGGCAATCCAACTACACCACCAGCTAATATAAGCTCTCAATTACCTTATCTTGATACGCCACATAAGCTATCTGATGTTATGAAGCTTGCAAGAGACGAATTAGGCAATAAGGCACTTACACCGAGGAAACGGCACTTATTCCGGACGATTGGAAAAGGGCCTCGATGAACGAGCCGTTGAATTAGCTTTAATAACAGACGAAAATAGGGTGTTAAGCGAGAAAAACGACCGGTCACAAGTCTCAAAGAGAAGGAAGGTTATATTAGACCCTAATCAGAAGGTATATACCTTAAAGGAGGTCTATGAAATAAGGGATACTATAGTAGTAAAAACAGGGAAATGTTAAGGTTATTTAACTTATGATTTAGTAGATATAAGCTTATTTAGTAAGTAGAAGAAGACTGGATGATAAAAGAGCTTATTTTTATTGATTTTCATATAATTGAAGATATCGAGGTTATGGTGTTGAGGTCAAAAGTGGGGTGCCGGGTTCCCGGTCCTGTGACTTAGAGTTCTGGAACCCAGATAGCCTTGGTTATAAATTTCTTGCCGAGGCGAAAAGGCTATAGGCAGTCGAAGAATCCCATAAGAGAAGCCTAACCACTCTACAAGCCGCTCTCATCATCAATACGATCGTCAACATGTTCAGTATAGACAAGCTAGCGTCAGCGTATCTAGTCCAAGCAATCGATATTTCTCATGACTTGGGGCTGTTCGAGCCGACAACATACCTAAACAAAAGAAGTTACGCCACTCTTATGATGATTTCCGTTTGTGACGTGCGGTATAGTGAATTGATTTAGTCAAACATCTGATTGTCAACTAAGAAAGGCCTGGATTCGAAATACCGCAGAACATAGCGCATCACGTTAAAAAAAAAAAAAAACTAGCCAAACTTCAAATTAATTGCATCGTTTTGACGCCGTTAATATGAATTCCTGTATGCTCTTGGCTTATTCCTTGGACTGAGATTGAATGGCTCATAGAGGTAATTTCATCTTGGGCATGATAGATAAAACATGGGCTTTTCTAATACTACAATACAATACAATACAATTTATTACGCCCGGCGGCCTATTCCGGCCGAAAGGGCACTAGTCACTAATGCTTACATACAGCACCTGATTTTCGACTTCGTTTCGTCAAGCCCATCCTGTGCCACTCACTGCTCAAATTGTGTCCCGCATTTCTTAGAGCCCATATTGTTCTTCACTTTTCTCAACCCGATCGAGATTCGTTTCCTAAAGCCCATACTACGCCTGGTCCTCGATTCCGCTTTTCCTTTCTCTGCTGCTGCATGCATCCTCCCCATGCTTTAACAACTTTGCCAGCGAACTAGCTTGAAGGCTATTCTTCAAGTGTCCAGCGTCCTATCTACAGCGACTGGAGCGGCATCCACTTTTCGTGTTGTGGGGTGCTTTTGGTAGAAATGAGAGTAGTTCGGTAAAATAGGTGATCAATGTCTTGCAACCTGATCTTAATACTGTGTGTCGAGTCGACCTGTGGCCATCGCGAACCGTATAGTTGCGCGAACTGTCTGCATGTTTGGCGTCCACTTTGTGTCGTCTGCTCATGCCTGTCCTAAGTTGTGCTAGCACGCTGGCTTCTCTCCGTGACAAGCCATCATAGAGCAGTCGGGTGTGCTTGCCTGGGAGTGCGGCATCGACCTTCTTTGAAAACCTCCCGACGTTATCTGGTAGCTGTTTCCTAGTACGCTTACCTGATTGAGCTATATTCAAGGTCGTCGATCGCATTCGGGGAAACTTCTGGGCCGGGACGACACCTTCTCGGCTTGCAGCTCGCGCTTCTTTCTCAGCCATCTTCAAGAGCCTGTGTTCAGCACTGGTGGGTATCCATACGACAGCCACTACATTCCGCTTGACCTTTAACGAGTTAATAGAATCATATATGCATCCAACATATTCTTGGCCGGACTGCTGGCGAGGGTTTCGGATTGTAAGTACGGCGGCTTTGTTGCTCGCCAATAGTGCCACACTTCGGTACTCGAGGTCAGGCAAGTGTCTCAATGCATATGCCATCGCCGCAAGTTCCCCGGAGAACGGGTTCTGCTCCGTCCTCATGCCGAGCGTGAAGGAAAAGCGCTCAAGCTTCGGTCCTCCTCGCACCGAGGCAGGGATCTCGATGACCCCGCCGACTCCGACCACCCCATTCCGCGCCGAACTGCTCACTGCAGCCCGTACCGCCCATCCTAGATCTGCTTGCGTTGTCCCTAAACTATCCCCATCATCCA
>JAEKIX010000103.1:0-20033 GCA_018886245.1 Fusarium brachygibbosum | reverse complement strand
ATCTGATCAGATAGAAATGTTGCAAGGTGAGGGATTTTTGGCCCACTTACTTGGATGGCCCACTTGCTTATCATACACGTTAAACGGGTTTACATTCAGGAGTTTGCATTGCAAGATCATATAAGGGGTTCTGCCAGGTCGTTGACAAATGGAACACCTTGATCATCATCTCCGCGATAGACCGCCGTTACATAAAAAAGGAATATATGATTTTTGACATGTCAGAGTATTATGCACAATGCCTTAAACAAGCTTTCACTCTCGATAGGGTAATCGGATCGTTAGTGGAATCTTATTGCACGTACCCGCATCCAACTAAGACCCTTCATATCATTGAAAAACCACGTTGACGCATCCAAGTCATGCCTAACAACCACCATTGAATCAGTATTGCTTCAGTGGTAACCCCAAGTTCCAGCTGAGGAATAGTATGGGTGCTTGATCAAAGCATGCTGGCTTCTGTTCCCAACCGTGATTCGACACCTTAGACTTACTCCTCAAGTCCAATTCATATTGTGAACATTGGCATGTACCATGTATACGGGTATGCGAGGAGCAACAAACTTGCCAGGGTGATGATATCGATGAATGTCACTCTTGCATCATGATGAGCTTTGATACAGATATTTGATGCTGGTCTGGAAATATATATCAAGGTTTGTCTTACGTTATCACTTAATTCCGATAGGTAAAACTTTCAAGCTATGACGGATATATCAAGTCCATACACTGAGCTTACCTACGACATCACATTCCTAATTAACTACCCGAAGCTACTGCAAAATGGCAGAATCAGGTGCTGCACACAAAGTCGTTTCTGTTGTCCTTCGTCTTGCGGAACTTGCCTCCGCTATAATCGTCCTGGGACTTCTCTCGCGCTTCTGCTATCTTATCGGCATTGCGGGAGCGGATGTTGATGGACGTATCATCTACACCATCGTTGTCGCGTGCCTCGGTATCATGTACTCTATCTTCTTCTGTCCTCCCTTTAAGAACATGTTTTTGGGCTTTCCCTTCGACTTTTTGCTGTTTGTGATGTGGCTCGTGGCATACTGCTTGCTTCAAACGGTAGGACGTTCCCTGCGATTCCCAAAACACCCTACGGGTAAGGTTATTTATTTGCTGACCACGTGCAATATCCACTTTTTACAGAAGACAGGTAGTTCAACTTGCTCTGCACGCTGGTATTACAACTACTGGGGCTACTATTGGGGCCGTTTCTGGCGTGTCGGGCCCATCGGGCAAGTTTCCATCGATGGAGCAGGTTGCGCGCAATGGCGGACGGTGCTGGCTTTCTCATTCATCGCGTGGTTCCTCCATCTTCTAAGTGGTATCCTTGTGAGTTATGCCTACAACTTGATTGATAGTTGCGACAGAGGCAGAATCAGCTAACATAGCATACTATAGGGAATCTATGTTTTTCGTACATATATTAGGCTTGACGAGACTAAACGCGATATCAAGCATCATGCCGAAAAGCTCACCAAGTAAGTCCTTCTCGAGAAGAAAGACTATGTCATCTCGATTATAGGCTAATGCCTGTTGCAACCAAGGGCTGATGTTCGAGCAAATGGCTACAATCGAAATATTGAAGACCGGAATGGTACTGCAGACCATGTTTAGATTGAGCTCGATACTATACCTATTGAGGTTAGTGTGCAACGGCAAAGGGTGTTGTTACTCTCTGTGTTGAATCGGTGATTGTGGTCAGAAAGTCTCCCGATGTTTGTCTAGCATGACGTTGCCAGCCCATCCGTTCAAAGTAAGCGGAGGCTGCTGCGACTCGGCCGAAAAAGATCTCTCGACCCTCATAGAGGACCAGGATCCTGTCAAACAGATTGAAAATAGATTGCGAGGATTGGTATATCGCCGCTGCATTGGAGGATTGAGTTACTATTAAATGGTTAGTAGTCATAACTTTGGAACAATATCGGTACCTCATGTTACTCACAGTTAGAGAGGGTCCGCAGTCTGCTAACGAACTGCAAGGCTGACTCGGCGTCTGGACCTCTTGTGGAATTATCCCAAGCAGATATAGCTGCTTCAGAGAGTGCAGTCTCAGCAATAGAAACTCTCTTTCTCTCACCACCTGAGACTCCGCGTACATAATCGTTTCCCACACTTGTGTGTCTAGTATGTGACAGGCCAAACACCGTTAGCATGGCTTGCACGACGTGCTTGATTCTATCTTTCCGAGTTATGCCGGGGAGACGAGCCCGTGGTGTACGCATAGCTTCTTTCGAACTTCAGTCTGAGGCTTATGACATGTTAGAGCGGGTTGAAGAAGACCTCGAACACTGGCGAGCTAAGGGTCCGGTTGGGAAGCTTCACAATATTGTCAAGTTCATCCGAGCCTCCCCGCAACGCACCGAAGCATTTAAAACTCATGCAAGGGAGCAGGAGGAGGTAGACATATATAAGCTTGCAGAAGAATCAACCACCAAGCTCGAAGTCATACAGAACAACACTATGAGATGGAACTCGACTTACATGATGATTGAGCGTGCCTTAGTCAAGCAGTCTGAGCTCAACAGCTTCATTCAGGAGTTAGGGCTGGAAGCAGACGCCTCAAAAAGGGTTCCCACGGCTGATGTTCTGACGTCTGATGATTGGAAGATCCTCAGGGAAGTTAGTCATATCTTGGAGCCGGTCTACAATATGACGACGAGAACACAGGGATGGGGTACAAGCGGGGGTCACGGCCGGCTCTGGGAAGTCATGACAGGAATGGAGTTTGTCCTAGAACATCTTGAAGACTGGAGGGTTCTCTACGAGGATCAAACTGCTGATCCGGCTGCGGAAGAAAAGTATATAACCCAGGGGGAGGAAGCTGGACCGGCCATGGGTGTGACACCAACACTTTCGCGGCAACCGACAGCCGGACAAATCCGGGAGCGACCCTCACGGCAGTCACGATTACCATTGCGACTTCAAGGATACGAAATTACACCATTGCGCCGCCGTCGCGAAACGGCTCTTCCAGCTCGTCCACCCACTAGCTCACAGTTTAATGAAGATGCGCTTCCTGTACATTCCCGAGAAGACTAGCTGCAGGACGATGCTCGTTCGATGAACAATATTGCCAGCATGGATGGTCAGGAGCGCGCTAGTATTAGGGCAAGTATAAATAATGCTTGGATTAAGCTTAACGAGTACTATACTCTCCTCGGACGGTCGCCTCTGTTTGCAGCTTCTGTTGTTCTGGATCCGGATCTTGGCCTCCGGTGGCTGGAGACCAATTGGACTTCCCCAGGACAGCTACAATGGCTTCGGGATGCAAAGGACGGCATCAAAGTCTATATGGCATCCCAGACGCATATTGGAGTGGACAATAATTCGATGCAGTATGAATCGGAATTCGACCTCCCATCCAGGCCTTGGCTGGAGCTATCTGAAGCTTTGTTCCAGCTCTCGATGATGTTCTAGACACAGCGAGACCCTGCTGGAGACAAGTCGTCTTCTGTTATCATTTATTATACTGCCGTTATGGGAATACAAAGGCGGTCTATATCTTATCATTCAGCTCACAACCCTACACCCGGCCTAGCGACTTCCTTCATAGCCTCCCAAGAACCCTGGTTTGGCTGGCTTGCAAGGAGTGTTGGAAAATCCAGGAATCCCCCTTCCCTTCAGGATTCAGACTGTTAGTCTGAAAGTCCTAGAATTAGAGTTGAAAGTCCTAGATGAAATGAACTATGGATATAAACCCAAGAAGAACTCTCATCTGAATAGTTAACAACCAAGTTTAATAAAACATATATTTGCACCCAGCACTACTGCACAATATAAACAACAGATTCTGATTGGTGCAGAAGTGGAAATGCGGCGCATTTCTACTCTACATGCTTGAGTAGGGACGGATCTACCATCCAAATGTGCAGACTGCTTCTCGGGATACTGTTGGAATGGTACAACGAACTCAACAATGCCAGGTACATACGAGCCAGAGCAGATCATTACCAGTGGCGTAGGGCACCTAGAACCGTGTGTGGTGGCGGTGGGAGTTACTCTGTTAGTCAATTTCATCCTGCTGTACATGTGACTTGAGTAATTAGAGATTTACAAAATCGATGCATACTGGCACGATGATTCCGATGGAATTTATGATCTTCTTCCTGTGTAAGACGAAGATTGGTACATTAAGTGCATGTCAGAGTCAACCCAGTATGCTACGTCCCTGATTCAATCTGTTGGACCCTCCATTCCTTCAAGGTTGTCTGACCATAGTCAGGTTATGGTATATCCCTTTAAGCACAATACAGACTTATGGTTTTGCCGGTTGTTGCTTCTTTCTCGGCAAATTCCTCCGTCCGCCCTCGGCCAGGCTAGACCGGTATAACGGGCACTGCAGTCTAGACATTATTTGCCGTGTCACTCTGCTGTTCAACACCTTGGTGATAACCATGTGCTCGAGGATCACCTCTTAAGTGAGAAGCATTAGTCTACCTTCCACATGTCACAACGACTCATGCCCAGGAGTACTTACTTGGTAAGTTTTTCCGCATGATGCTTAATGTCGCGCTTTGTCTCATCGAGCTTGACATAAGTACGGAAGACGTATATCCCCTAGAGTTTATCGCGTCAGCTTCTTCCAGTGTTCTAAAAGTAGCAATTAATACACGGAAATGACCCACAAGAATGCCACTCATAAGATGGAGGAACCATGCGATGAATGAGAAGGCCAAAACTGTCCTCCATGACGCGCAACCCGCCCCGTCAATGTTAACTGTCCCAATGGGCCCGACTCGCCAGAAACGACCCCAATAGTAGCCCCAGTAGTCGTAATACCAACGCGCAGAGCAAGTGTGACTACCCGTTTTCTATGAAAAGTGAATGTTGCGGATGATTAGTAAAAAGTCTTAGGTAAGGGATGATACGAGAATATGGGAGAGAGAGCCATACAGTCTGAAGCAGGCAGTATGCCACAAGCCACATCACAAACAATACAAAATCAAACGGAAAGCCCAAGAAGAGGCTTTTGAATGGCAGACAAAAAAAGAAGGAGTAGATGATACCGAGACACGCGACGACCATGGCATAAATTATTCGTCCATCCACATCCATCTGCGCAATGTCGATATGGTAACAGAAGCGCGAGAGAATTCCTAGGACGATTATAGCGCAGGCAAGTTCACCAAGACGGAGAAGAACAGAAATGACTTTATGCGCAACCCCGGTTTCTGCCATTTTGGATTGGAGCAGGAGAGATTGATTAAAAATAGGAGGTTATAGGTTACTTTACGGTTCGCAACCGTCACGTAGTGAGTATAGCGCAGTGTTTGCGCCCGGCGAACTGAGATGAGATATGAAGCAATGCCTGGTGTATATATGGCTGGGACGACTGGCTGATTTTTGCATCCAGCCTCCTCATTACGCAAGAATGTCGCCATATGGTAAGGCAAATAAACCTTCATGTTCACAGTAAAAGTCTAGACCAGTCTTCAATTAACAACCACAATTGATGACTTGGGCGAAGCCAGCTACGACGATTCCTGCAACGCCATGTGTTAAGCTTACTATGAGGGATGGCACTGACATCCCTCTTGAAAGGGTAAGGCTGTCGTTCTCAAATACCGAGTCTTTGGCATCCTGCACGAATATATCAGGCTTTGGCAAGATTGTCGTTCCACCATCGGAAGCTTTCAGTGCGGATCTGACATGCAACCAAGTCACGCTAAGCCTTCAGTTTGCTGCTAGGGCCACCACCCACTCGATAATCGGCTACTACCTAGAATATCGAAATACTAGAAACACAGCTCCGTTAAGACGGTCAAGAGGTGTTTTTCTGGCGCGAGCGCTTCACCCGTCCCCCCTCCTTTTCTTTCTTTTTCTTTCGCTTGTTGCTTAGCCCCTTCGCTGTCAAGGGTGTTGCTACGTTATCTGTTATAGTGTGCCGGATCATCACAGACCACTTTGTATGGAATAATTCTAGAAAACTCTATTTCCAATTGCGTAGAGAGGTGGGGTTGCTGGGTAGTTGACGACTCAGCATCGTTCCTGCGAACTGAGGTAGTAGGTATCTAACGGCAATGGCCATTATCGAGACTACTTGGGGATTCTCAAGATTGACCCTCCCTAGACCTTCGTACTTCCGGTAAGCAGACGGTTTTGGATAGCAGAAACAGGTTTAAATCGCAAAAAAAGTAACTTCTGGCGCCGCCCACCTTTCATATTTGATATTTGCGATACTGTACATCCTTTGTCTGATGTACTAGCCACTCAGGACAAATCATCTAGTCCGGGCAATTAGTCTGCAGTTGCCTAATTCGACTCTGCTAAGCACATCCCTAGCCCCACATATGATCTGCTCAAAGAACTGTCGCTAGTTACCATTCACTCATGCCCAGCACTCCTTGTCGTGCTCAACAGTTATATCCCTTAATTTGTCAGGGCTTTGATCGAAATAAACGCAGCTCTGGGCCGAAGTCCGGTTTGGCCTCGATACCGTAGTGGTGGAATTGGGTAGGGCTAGTTCTATTGGAGCTGTCAGACTTTCAGACAGAAGGCTTTTACTATAAGTGACCAACTTCCCAAATTACGGTGGCACATTTCCACATACAAACACAGGTCAGTTTCTTGAAGGATCTTGCTAGTTTGCACCAGGTCACCAGCTAGGTCAGGTTGAGGCAACCAGCTGCGCTCAGCATCAGAGAACGTCTTTATCCAACCTGAGCTGCAGCCAGGACCTATAAAATGAGGTCATATTCTTCCAAGGTTTTGCTTCTTTCACGGTTTTGCTTCTTTCACGGTTTTACTTCCTCAAAGCCTTGCACGAGAACTATCCACATGAATCGCCTCGATCATCGACAAGACCGGAGTCGACACTTCAAGCAAGGGCGGCGATACCATCACCCCCCCAATGATAAAGACGAGTCAGATCATCATACCCATGGCAAGCCGCTATATGACCCTGTGAGGGGTAGACACCAACGGTCAAGAGGGTGTGAACATATCAGCGGTCGACCGAGTTTGGAGAGCTTAATTAGTGAGGCGCATTCACAAACTAAACCGTCTCACTATCAACGCTTGCACAGTACCCCGTCAGCTAGGGCGAGTCAAACGAGCGGCCACAGGGCTATACCGAATCTAAAGAGGTGCGGCAAGAGCGAGCACGCCGTGGGAAAGGGTATAAGTACGGGAGCGGAAGTGGCATTTCGAATTCGAAATGATAGAGGATCCTGGGTTGGCGACAAGGGAATCAAAGTTGCGAGTGCGGCCATAGCGTCAGCAAGCATCGACTTTATGCTGGGCACTGATCCAAAGAAACATCCTCTAGCGCATATTGCGGTTTCGATGGTTGAGGGAGTTGTTACAGATGAAATTACCAATGGCAAAAAATAAGGACCTGCCGATGTATAACTATGCAACCGCCGACGGTAAATGCGAAGCGGCTGTGGAGGGCGTTATGTTATGTTATGTGGCCATGTAAACTCTAAATGTCTTACTCGCTATGCATTGACATTTCCCACTTTTTCCGTGACCAAATGCCAATATCAGCCATAAGTGATATATTGAACGCGGTAGGGCCCAGAAGGTCTTACAGAATGCCATGCGGCTGTATCGTATATAGAATAGGTCCAGCTTCAAACTAGCGCCAGTACATGAGCTGGCCTAGATAACCTATCAACATGCTGGAGCTGGAAACCCGCAACCTCAGAGTCGCCCCTCTCGTTAACTTCAGTTCGTTGAACATCCAGACTCCGTTCCGGGCGTTCCACATATATTGACTTACACAATGGACAATTGAAATGCTGCCGTTGAAACCAAGAGTTAATGCATTGTCTGTGATAGACATGTTCGCATTTCAATCGTCGGACAGTATCCAAATCCCCGAAGACTTCGAGACATACCGCACTAAATAATTTAAAAAGTTGGAAGTTAAAAGTAATAAAAAAAAAATAATAATAAAATAATAATAATAATAATAATAATAATAATAAAAATAATAAAAAAACGTACCAGAGCTCTAACGAATGGGATGTGTGCGAGGTCAAGGATGACTGCGATTTAGACGCCTGGGGAAATTTGTAGTTTTGGGCTGGACTTGTGGTGTCGAGAGTTTGGAGACCAATTGTATTGTTGTTCGGGGAGTCTTCCCGATTCTCAACATCCACCTGTGGTCCTGGGTGTTGTCTTCTCCGATTTAATATGCATCTTGATCGTCAGTGTAGAGGCAAAGGCAGCTAGGAGAAAAAAACACTGACGGGCCAAGGCCCATTAGGGCCGCCACGGCCACTACGACCGCAGCAATCACGCCTAGCATGGACGAAATTGATGGCACCGAATCGGATCCATTTGCCATCGTTGAATTTGAGTCGCTGGTTCTATCCATGGCGTGTGCAAAGCCTCGAGCAAAGTTAGGTAGGGTTAGGCAAAGTGTCAGGTTTTCCCCACGAATTACGATGTAAATATGGGCTTTATAGCAATAACTCATGTTATCACAATGTTTCGCTAAATGCTGGGTGGGTTGAGCACACCTGTTTTGACGAAAATAATGAAGAAGGTGAGGCGAAATTCGCACTACGGAACCATAGGTTTTGACAGGCCGGGGAGTGCGATTATGAGTTGTTAAAATTAGTGTCCTTCAACCACAATAAAACTTGATATTCAACCTGAGTCAGATGTGGAGTCAGATAGAGGTCCGGAATTAGACTTTCTGGTTTAAGAAAGTGGACAGCTGTGTCTGGAAATCGTACCTAGCGAGAGCGGTTGGCACCACCGAAATCAAAGGGTCCAATCGCAACTCAACCGCACCATCAAGTAGTGCATGGCATGCAGCATTGAGGTTCACGCTCAAAATATTCCTTGTAGGATCGCCAGGCTATATGGATAATGCATCATCCTTACGATGTGCTGCTACTAGATTCGCGCTACGCCTATCGACCATGAAAGTTGCTTGGAAAGAGGCGTTGATATGGAGGCCGCACACTGCGACGGTGGGGGGGTATTCTCATTGATATTTCTTGCGATATCAGGATAAAAGACGCTGCTCATTTAAATGAGTCACGGTCATCAGAAATATACCAACACACGTTCTTACCAAACATAGTGTTGCTTCCTGCATGTGGCCTGCTTGGGGTAATGCTGGAGCGAAAGCTGCCTCTTGGACTGATAGCTTTCCATGTTCCTGCTGAAGGAAAAATGGTCTTCCTTTCCGGAGGTCGGGGGAAGAGCTGGGGAGAGTTTGATGGCAAGGTGATTACCCGAAACCCCCAAATACTTATTACATTAAAGGCATGGCATTCTCATTACTTGCAGTGGATTTCCTCCAGCCAGTTCTTGACACGCCGCTGCTTCCGATTGATTCACCTCCTTTCCCTGAACCAAAAGATTACCGAAAACTCTGCGCAGGTTTTGTTCGGGGTGCTCAAGCGTAGAAATACGCCGCATTTCCACTTCTGCACCAATCAGAATCTCTATTTTACCCCAATTTCCCCTCTGGAAATGCGACGCATTCCCATTTAGACCGTAAGGTTACGTTATGAGTACGTACATGAACCTGAACGTTGCTCAAGGCTGCACGAGAGTCTCTCGATATCATTGGCTCAATTCTGAAGTGGTGTCGGACATGACCGTCAAGGCATGACGAAGAAGCATTAGCCAATGAAAACAGTTAATGATGAAATAATATTAATACCATTACGTTTTTTGTCATAAAAGTATCGTCTGGGGGTGAATTTGCATAAGCTCATAGATAATGGCGGTTTTGAGATATCAACCTTAACAATAACATGGCACTATTGTTAGTCAGCGCAAAACGTCTGAGAAACGGTCCAGGTGTGTGATTTGCTTGTATGAATCATGCAGCCCAAATTCGGAAATCACATGCTAAGGGTTCTCCCCCTTAGCTGGCACTACGCCATCATCACATCAACCCTTCTAGCTGGTCTTAGGGTTCGATAGCCCTCACTAATAATGTTGGGGAGCGAGACCTACGTCTCCAAACGCTTGTTATACATTGAGGGCAATTAGAGGGAGGAATCATTACTTTGGAGTAGAAGTGACTCATCAAATTCTGCAAGCAAGACACTTCGTTATTCGAGTTCCCAAGACTAGCTTCCCTCAGCACCCACCTCCAGAAAACGGAGAACCCTCAATGATAGTCTATAGACCGCTATCCTTTTTTAACGCAGCCCCTAACGGCAGCACCAGGATATCATGCTGCTGAAGCGGCACTCCCAGTTAGAACTGGCGCATTGGGAATATGCCAGCCATTGGTCGTCATACTGCTGCCGTTAGAAGAGTTTCCGGGTCGGAACTAAGGATATTTCTAACGAACTCTGATCTTGTGCCCTCAGCATCCTGGAGGGATATTATCAGTAAAAGCTTTAGTAGATACCGATAGGTACGACCTACCACAAGCAACCGAGACTTGGGTCTATTTCGTATTACAGAACATACCAGCACTAGTCTGGGGTTGTCTTTGTTCTTCTGAGGCGTTGGCAGAAGGAGATGCATGACTTGATCCTAATTATGGTAGAACCAATATGAATGAATGTTATGGAGGATTTATATTAAAAGTACATGATTGGTCTCGGCTGTCTTGTACAGTGGTCTAAGTAATAGCTCTGTCCCCGGCTAGTGACAGTTTACTGTCCACCCATTGGTTGAAATGCAGTATTAGGTAGTTGGGGAAACCTGATTCGAGCCCGGGAATAAGGGGAATACCTTATTTGCTGGGGCAAATAGTACTCCTCCAACTTCCACAGCCAAAAGGTATGCCCACTTTCTCCCACAAAAGATTTCCCTCTCATTCTTTCCGGTTATCTCTTTGAGCGGCACAAGGCTACAAACAGGTCACGACCGGGGTCTAGAGCCAATGAAAATGATCGCAACAAACGGTGCTTCCCCACGCACCTAATTTTGTGTATGATAGAAGTACCCGCAGTTTTCATTGTTACAAATCGCTACATTGCACACTTGGCGGCCGTATCGGGTCCGCGTAATTGATGCATTTCCTGTCATCGGTTGTAAATAGCTTCCTTTTACCTTCCTTTTTTTGAAAAGGTCGGGGCTGCCCTTGCCTGAAGCCCTTGCAAGCTAGGCAAGCCGAATTTTTACCCCTGTAGACGTGATTGATATCTCTTTGCAGGTGCTTTGCCGTGCCTCTGTATCATCGCTGTCTTCTTCCATCCCTGAGCAATTCGGCTTCCTTGCCTGACTTTCCCCGGCATATCTGTTGAAAATCGTGTTATAGATGCATTCCTTCCAGTCTTTTAGAGTCATATACGGCCTCCAATTAGGATTTGGTGTTTTAAGCTGCAAAATGAAGCTATTCGCAAGTACAACATCGAGTAAGAATCCTCCAAAGCAGCGCCTGCCAAGGACCGCGGCGGAATCGATGCTCGTCCGTTGTATAGGACCTCAACTGATCACCGCGGTCAACATGATTTATGTCATCGTTGTACTCAGCGGTAACAGAAAGAATAGGTATGACTTTGAAGGTATTACTACCAAAGACCTGTTGGAGGCGCTATGACACTGACTTTGTGCCTTTTTAGCAGGTAACTTCCTCTTTTTCCGTATGCGATTGCTGGCAGTCCCGCTGTGTACAGTTGAAAGGAAAAGCACTATGCTGCTATCTTTCCAGCCGATATTCTTGGGACAAGCAAGCACCATTCTAGGCCGATGCCATATGCATCGACCAAGATGAACCAGAAGAGCGAAATAACCAAGTTCAACTTATGAGTTCCATCTATGGTTCTGCTCCTTTTGTATTGGCCTATCTGGGACATGCTGAGGACGCTTATCTAACACCCTCAGTGCAGCAATGGTTCAGAGAATGGTAGTCAAAGGAGATTTAAAACCCACAAAGACGTCCTCCGAAAAGACCTCCATGGGGAGTGCCCTAAGACCCACAACACCGAGAGATGATGCAACTACGGACAACAATCCGCCGCATACAATCCCACATCGAATTGTCCTCCCGTACGATCCGGTCCGCGACGGCTTCCCCTCGTATGCTCTTCCCCAGTTGCGCAGCCAAGTAAGAGCCGAAAAGTTCAGAAGGATCCTTGGCATGGCGTTGGAAGAAAATGAGGTCAGACGAACAGAGGCCTTGAAGGAAGTCCAGCTGTGGGATAAGGTGCTGAGTAGTGCTGGGGCTTTGCGGAAACGTGGGGCAAACACTTCGGACGCAGGTATAGATGACAGGGTTTGCGACAAGGGGCCAGAAGTGAGTCTGAGTCCGCAGGATGCTATTGATCAATTGGCGGCTGTTTTGAGGTTTGGCGATATGCTTTATGAGGTGTCTCGGAGATTCGTATAATCCGTCTTTCTCGTTGGATGCAATGAGAAATACTCTGGGGTTTTAGGGTTAGGGTTAGGATAGGGTGGTATAAACTATCCAAAGCTATCTTTGCCAGGTTGCTTTTTCTAACTATACTATAGTAAAGGACTGAGTGAAGAGGTGTAGATAGTAGAGTAGAGAAAAGGAGAGTAAGGAGATAAGAGCCTACAGAGGTGAGGAAAAGAGAGTGTAAGGAAAGTACGGAAAATAAGAGAAATAGCTAGGAATAAGGGAATAAGAGAGATAAAGAGAGTAAGTAAGGAAAAGAGCTAGAACGCTAGAAAGCTAGAAAGGCCAGAAAAGCTAGAATAAAAGTTAGGAAAGAGGTAAAGAGAGATAAGATGAGAAAGAGGTCTTAGGGAGACCTTCTAGAAGGATTCCAGGCAGACCTAGCAAGGCCACCAGGGAGTTCCTTCGCAATAGAGACTGCCGAGATAGCTCGAGTCCTTGTAAAGGTAAGACCTATAGACGAATCTAGCTGGGCAGCTGCTATAGGACCCACTAGCTCTTGGAGCTTCTTGTAGGTCTTGGCAGTCTCCAGGTCCATTAGGTCACCTGCCGAGAGGATAATAGGCTGAAAGAAGGCACCTAGGTGTCACGGGTCGGGCTTGGTATACAGGTGAACTGGGAACGTTTCAGGCGGAATAGAGTCTATTGCTACGGATAGGCACTGCGGGCAGGTCAGGCTCTATTAACAAGACGTAGCTCGAAGAGCTACGTTCGGGGGATCTTCTTGCTAGTCTTCTAAAGTTCTGCGATAACGTATTGCGACGTGACTTGTGGATATCCGGCTCACCGCCAGATATCCGACACGGAACAAATGAGATACGCGCCACGGCTATACTCTGGGACAGAGGTGAACAAAAGAACACACTATTTAGTATTTACTATTGGGAGATACGGAACGGGTTATAGCTCTCTTTCTGGAGATTCGCTACCCTATAGCTCCAAAGATTACTAGGCCTGACCTGCTCATGAAATGAGGTATTGAAATAGAGCATATCAAGTGGAAAGTTACTTATGAAGCATATGATTATTATGATTTTCTACTTTACTTGTCATTTGAAGAACAACACCGAAGCTTCAGGCTCATCAAAATGTGAAGCTGATCTCTTCAGCTAATTTACTTTGTACTAACGTAATTCGGGCCTCCAAATGTCAAAAGCGTATCAGTTCCCACATACAGAGCATTCCTCAAGAGTCCTAGGTTTTGATCTAAAGAACATAGGACTGAACAGGGACCTAAGGGCATATTGTGCTTCCTTAACCATCGGGAGATCATCCTACTGCTCTATCGCAGCTAATAAGCTTAACCTCGAATGGGCAGAGTCTGCCGATGACCTGACAAGAATAAAGATATCGAGAGACTCTTCAGTTGGTGTGTATATCGATTTAAGATTAGCGATCCTTATAATGATACCTTCCATCTGTAAGTGGTTTTTAGCTTGAGTATGGAAAGATGAATCAATTAAAATATAACATTAGCCTTACCGAACGAACGGAGGCGCATCTATTGTGAGAAAATAAGACGTAAGAAGAGACAACAGGTAGGGCATGTAAAGCAGCATACGGCATATCTGTAGGAAAAATCCCTATTATGCATACAAAATGAAATGAATTTTAGTCTGGTGCTATGGCAATCCCTTGTGTCGGGTAGATGAGCTTACGTTGTCTCCTGTCCGTTCTCTTGAGAAAAGAGCAGTCATATGATGGTTCGTCGAAATACAACTGTTGGCTGCATGGGCCTGTCGGTAGGGATGAAAAGAGAAACGGCTGCATATTTTCAACCCCCATGGATAAAAAACAACAGGCCGCGGCTACCCAGACTACAGCAGTTATCCCTGAATTATGCTGTGTGACCCTCAGAAGCTATCAATTCCGTCTTTGACCGAACGCCGAGCAGGGCGGGGTAGTTAGATATGTAGGACTAAGGGAGGCAACAAGCTCGATTAAGAGGCGTCAGTCCTAACCTGACCGGACGCCAAGAGTCAAGAGTGAGGAGCTGAAAGGTCAAGATAAGCCCCTGCCCTGAGCCCGCGAACAGCTGGTGACTTCCATTTTTTTCCCCGACCAATCACCTTCAGCCCTGTCATTGAAATCCTCTTTTTCTTGACCCCTGTCGACGCCATGTTATTTCCCCCGCAAATGACTCTGTCCGAGTTACTTCCCCCATCCGACAGGGGTCTCCTCTTTTACTCAAAATGGGAGAGACTATAAAGATGTAGCGCTATGAGAAACGCTGCTGCACATCCTGGCCAGCCATGACTTGGTTTGGCATGGGTACAGATATACCATAGGGGTCTATCTGCGGATTGAAGGGCCTAACGACCTGCGTTATGAAGGCACCGTGGAGTCCTTGTTGCTGAGTAACTGGACAGTCCTTATGGGCAAAAAGAAGCGTCTTTAAGTTGAGTGCCTCTTCTCTGAGCCGGGTGACTTGTACCGTCAAGGCATCGTTCTCCGTATCAAATATCTCAACCTTGGTCTGCAGGTTGGTAAGCCATTGTTTCTTCCTCTGACGACACTTGAGGGCAGCGATGCTGGTATGAAGAATCAGTAAACGTATTTTAATATAGAAGAATCAAGTATTTAAGAACATACCGATTGCGCTCAAGGAAGTTCTTTCGATTCTCCTCGTCCGCCATCTTTAGTTTGTATCCGCTGTCCTCCAGTTTCGTCTTAGACTCATCAGAGAAATCCATGCCACTATTGATAGCAGCAGCATTGGTCTTGGATTTCTTATTAGAGGGAACTCTGGTTGGGGCTTCATCCGTCCTTCCTTGGCCATCGGCGGCAGAGGGGTTTCTCTTGCTCTTAGCTCGCATATTGAGCCTGGCCTGTTCGCTCTCATCTAAAGCAATATTACCGTCACCCGGACCGCGAGCAGAGCCAATCGAGCCTCCATTAACACTCGACACCTGCGGTGAAGTGTTTCTATTCTGAGGAGCGACGGGAGCAAGATAAGCGTGGCCAGGGGCGCCTGAAGCCATGGCGAATTGGTTCAGGCTCCGGGCACCGTCCCTGCCTTGGGCTAACATGAATAGAGCATTCACTGTGTTGTTATCGCGGGGGTCAAAAGAGCCCGATACGGGCTTCGACTTAGGTTTAGTAGTTCCCACACCGTTGGGTATTCCTTGGCGTCGAGAGGTATTAGATATTTGCTGTTGCTGAGGCGGGGCCCGTGGGTGCTATCCTTGTGATCGCGGAGGAGCACTGAGGGAAACACCTCAGAAATGGGGCACGAGGAAAAAAAGAGGGGGACGCGGGTCTTGGTTGCCAAGAGAATCTGTGTGCGAATTGATATTAATTAACACTGTACGGGTACACATGGCGCTAGCATTTTGCCTTTTGCTCCGCGCCCCAAGTGCACAGAGGGATCCAGTAGAAGATGATTAAAGAGTGGGTTCAAGATCCATATCGCCGTCATCCCCATCCCCTGGCATCGATTGTTTGCGTCGGCTGGCAGCCGACGATTAAGTTTAGGTGGGAAATTTTATGGCGCTAGCAAGACATGGGTCAGCCGTCGATTTGCATTCTAGGCACTACAATCGTCATGGTAAGCGTAAAATCGTTAAGAATATAAAATAAATTCTTGCGAGTTAATTGGTACTAATATTATCCTAAGAAATATCCCTTATGTCATTTGGTAACTAATAAAGTATTGTGAGTGAAAACAAATGGCGCTAGTAAGACATAGGTGTGACGGTTGGGTTTCCCAAGGGATAAACTAGTCCGTACTAGGTTTATGTTGGCAGGTACGTAGGGCGCGATGCTGAGCCGCCAGGATAGCATTGATAAGCAAGGGAGAACAAAATCGAGTATTGCTGTCTCTCATAGCCTGGAGGAAGATGTCTTTCTGAAAACAAGTGTAATTCGCATAGTCATGCTGAAGTACTGGAGCATAACCACTACTTATAAAGATATATTAATTTTTAAATATATCGACTGCTGTAAGCACATAATGAATTCCTAGGTTGCTATTAGTCACAAGTATACATATTATTCCTCTTTTTCAATTATAGTAATACTAGTACCGCTACTTACCCTAACTCTGATAATATACTGATATGTAGTTAAATAATTACTTTCCCATGCTTAAAGGGTTCCTTCCTTCTGAAGCTCACTTGATAGTTCAGGCTATTGTTATCGTCCCAGTATTCTTGGCCGTTGATGATGTATCTGATGCAGCAGTGGAACGTGTTGACCCCAGAGTGAGTCAGATCCCCATCTGGGAGCTCCAGCGTAAATAAAAAACGGTCAAACTCATTTTGAATATCAGTACCTGGCAAGGGATGTGCGTATTGTGCATTAGCCTTGGAAAATGTTTCCCAACAATCAAACGTGAACATGCAAGTGACTGATTTCTGGCCTGCGAGATGGGATACTACGACAGACCCCACGAAGGACTTTTCGTCAGCAGATACCCATAGTCTCTCCAGCTTCACAGGCCTCGTATTCGAGGTGACCTTGAAGACTGTACTTGAACAGATAACCTCCCACCGTCTTGATGGAGATTGTATGATATAAAGCGATGTCTTTGGATTTAGAGGTTTGTGGCCAGATTCGTTGCGGGATCCTCCCATAAGCAGTAGCTCGGAATTCACAGTTATTGGTGGATCAATTTTGAAGAAATGTCGTACTTCATTGTGTAACTCGAAATGAACTGCTTTGCGTGTCGTGGATTTTCTAAGAAGGCGTCGACGGTCGTAGGGATACAACATTCGATGAACATAGCTCCATAACTGCTCCAGCATAACTTCTGGTCGCCCAGTTGGATAACAGCCAGGGGAACTCTTTCCTTATATAGTTTGGAAGGTTCTTGGCTTGGTCGGAAGCAAGTTCACTGTCTTTGGAAAGGCGGTATTGCTAGTTGAATATTCAATGTAGGTATATGCCGTATTTCTTCTAAGTTTCGGGGGCTGAGGTGATTGGACTGCTATTGCTTTTCCAGATTTCCAGAATTACGGTGGTTGGGTAACTGGAGCAAAATACCTTATATATTGGAAAACGTAGGAGGTCTGAAATTGTGATTCTAAACTGCCACCTAACTTATTATATGAAGTGGGCGGAACTAGACCCATATGAATAGTCCTCGTACTAGCAACCATCTTTCTTTACCTCATAGACAAAAAGCTTTGGTACAGGCTACAAGCCATATTACACCGCATCAGCTTTGGTCCACTGTTCTGTGGAATCGACGTTAAATATGCTGATAGAGAACTTTTTGATTGACAGGAACATCGGAGGGACAGTCCGTAGGTGTTAATTGGATATCTGACAAAACTGGTGTCAGCTATCGGATGTCGCCACTCGGTATGAGAAGAGGCCCTAGTCTGCTGCAGGACCATTTCGACGTTCTGGACAAGGCATAAAGCCACGGGAGATGCTGAGCTTAAATTTCGATGCAAGTGCTAAGTCACATATTCTTGGAAAATTCACCCCACTTATTGTCACAGTTCAAGTGCCTTGGTTATTGGGATCTAACACCCTTGAGATAACGCTAACTCTATTCCAATATGTTATTACTCCGTATAACCAGAAAATTTCATATTGGTGTGTCGCAGACGCGACTGTGACGCGATAATGAAAACCGAATAAGAGGGCACCCCAGCATCCTCGGAGCACTCCGCTTCGATGTAGCCAAGCAGAGCTACTTACCTCTTTCCTCCACCACCAGCAGGGACGCACCACTTTGTGCCCCAACAACGCGATAATGCGACCGCGCGTACAGGAAAGCAGGAATGAGCCGCTGGGATTGTTGCTGGGTCTAACGTGACGTCGCATCGCTATCACCCTGCGTATTCACAAGCCTGCCCTGTCGTCTCTGGCACCTATTGAATGGCTTCATTGAGACATACATAAAAGCAATGCAGTCAAAGATTTGTATGATATTATGGTATTTCCTGACAAATTGAAAAGAGTGGGGATACTTGCTCAAAAATATGAGTTGTGTTTCTCCTGCCACACCTTGCCCGCTCACTGCTAGTGCAAGCCGTTGGAGCAGGTAAATTGGTCAGCATCCATACGAGACAATCTAGCCGACTCCTCATGCCAACTAAATCCTGGCCAACCCCTGACTAGGTGGCGAGAGGCTGTCTTGGCGCATATATTCCAACAGAAGGGGCTTACACATTACCTCAAGTTCATACACAAGAAGAGGCAAGCCATACTTACAGGGAGATCGCCTGTTGAAAATGAACAGCGAATACACCTTGATCCACAAGATAGCCAGAATGAAGCGAAACATAGCGCTGTGTTGAACGGACAGAAAAGAGTGCCGATCTCGACGCTGCAGAACTTGTCCCGAACTATAGAACAACTCTTCCCTCAGCATGGTACTCCGCTTCGCAAGGTTGTTGAGTATAAAGAAGAGAAAGGCCTCCTCATATGGAATAACCCCCCGCCTGGCGTCGCAGCGCTCTCCTCATTCACTCTATGAATTTCGGAATCAGACGTTTCTTGCACTCGCTTCGCTCCTTGTTTAATCTTCACAATCAATCTGTCAACCTCTGTTCATACCAGTAATATTTGTTATACAGATGCTCGCTCATGGCAGTTGAGTTTGTTCTATAGCGAAAGATTATTTACTTAATGAACGACTGATCCAGACGCATAAATAGGTACTAGACAAGGTACAAGAAAAACATCAAGTAGTGATAGTTTAAAGCCAAGACTCGAGGTATAAAGTTACCCTCCTTAACAGTCTTGCAAAAGTAACTTAGTTGATCTGTCGTTACCACATGGCGTCATCAGCTTTTCAAGGCAGTATACTCATACACAAAATATCATTGTAGAACTTTCATGCATTAAAATCCAACAATGGGGCATATTACCCCTGTATGTCCGAGTTAGACTGTAGCACTGTATAATGAGCTTATTGGATTGTCATATCGTAGCTATCGACCTACTTATTATGTATGGGTTGCAAGGGTAATAAATATTAACTTCCGCATCCATCTGCAGTACTGTGCCACAGCGGAAACAGAGAAAGTGGAGAAATATATAATATAACGTGTATGATAAGCAAGTGGGCCATCCAAGTAAGTGGGCCAAAAATCCCTCACCTTGCAACATTTCTATCTGATCAGATAATTCTCAACCACCAAGCATGTCAAACTCTTCTACTGAGGCTAGAATGCTTCTTGCACTTCAGGCCCTTCAAAAGAACCAAAAATTAAGTGTCCGACGCGCTGCAGATACATATGAAGTTCCTCGCAATACCTTACGTCGCCGCCAGAATGGCATTCAATCACGACGCGATACTACCTAGAAATCACGCAGACTATCTAATCTAGAAGAAGAGATAGTAGTTCACTTTATTCTCGACCTAGATTCGCGAGGGTTTCCTCCGCGACATTCTTTTATTGAAGAAATGGCCAATTCTCTCCTCGCTGACCGCAATGCGCCACCCGTCGGCAAGCGCTGGGCTCATAACTTCGTTAAACGACAACCAGAGCTCAAGACGCATTTCTTTCGTAAGTATAACTACCAGAGGGCGAAATGCGAAGATCCAACTATTATTCGCAACTGGTTTAGGCTTGTAGAGAACACAATCGCCAAGTATGGTATCCAATCAGAGGATATCTGGAACTTTAATGAGACTGGCTTTATGATGGGTGTCATTGCAAGCGGCATGGTGGTCACAGGTTCAGAAAGGCTTAGAAGACCGAAATCAGTGCAGCCTGGAAACCGGGAATGGATTACAGTCATTCAAGCGATTAATGCGGAAGGCTGGGCGATCGAG
>JAEKIX010000102.1:0-20182 GCA_018886245.1 Fusarium brachygibbosum | reverse complement strand
CAGTGCCTATCCGTAGCTAATAGACCCGATTCCGCCTGAAGCGTTCCCTGTCTACCTATATACTGAACTCTGACCGTGACAAGAACTACCTAATTAAATAATATTTAAAAGTATAATATAGATTTATAATATTAAAGTAGATATAATAGTTTTTACTTAATTAAATCTTAATACTCTTAATTTATAGAGTTAATAAGAGGAAATATTATTTTATATATAATTTAAGCTATAAGTATCTAATTAAATATTAAGAAATATTATATTAATTTAGCTACTTAATATAATTAGCTTAGCTGCTAAAAAGTCTAAGTTTAGTTAGGTAATAACTTAAATAAGGGTTAATTATATTAAAAGTTAACTTAATAAAATAAAAGATTTAATTATAATAGTAATATAGTATATATAAGAATTCTATAAAATATAGATAAGTAATTATATAGATAGATAATATATACTCTATTTTAGTGTATTTCCTATATTGCTAATATAGTTTTCTTAAAAAGGTTATTAGCTTATATATATATTAGCGTTATGCTAATCTCCTATATAAATAAATAGTTATCAGCCCTAATAACTATTATAATAAGTGATAGGGTTCCTATTTATTAATTATACTTAAGGTTTATCTATTTTAATTTAAGTCTTATAGATATTTAAGTTTAAAGTATACTTAAGCTATATATTTAAGTTTATTATAATTATATTACTTATATTTAATTATATCTCATTATTAATTTCTTATTAATTAAATTACTTTAATTACTATAGGTCTTAATATTATTCTATATAAAGTGTTACTTTACTAATTACTTTATAGTTATTTTTAAATTTAAAAGTTATATTAATTATTACTATAATATATTTAATAAGTAAGTAAGTCAATTAAGTAAGTAAGTTAAAAATCCCTTACCTTATAATATTTCTACTTAATTAGATAATTCTTAATTAATAAATATATTATAATTCTTAAATAAGGCTAGAATTAATTTTACCCTTTAAGCTATTAAAAAAGACTTAAAACTAAATACCTAATAGGCAGTAATTATCTATACTATACCCCTTAAGACTTTATATTAGTATTAAAACGGTATATAATTGTAATATAATTCTATACTGAACTTATAGAAACTAACTAATTAGGAAGAGGATATAATAGTTTAATTTATCTTTAATTTAGATTTATAAGGATTTCCCTTATAATTATATTTTATAGAAGAAATAGCTAATTCCCTACTTACTAACTGTAATATACTACCTATTAATATATACTAGGCTTATAGCTTTATTAAGTAATAACTAAAGCTAAAGATATATTATAATTAGAGATATAACTACTAGAGAGCTAAATATAAAGATTCTATAATTATTTATAATTAGTTTTAGCTTAATGTGTTTAATAAGTATATAGGTTAGATAAGTATATAGGTTAAAAATCCTAACCTTTTTATTAGAAAGAGCTATAAAAATACTATAAACTATTTAATTAATTGAAATTACTTACTATATTTATTTATAAAGGCCGGAATATCCTCCTAATAGATTCTTATATTATAACCGGTCTTTCTATATATACTGCAATACTGAATACTCAATCTAACTGACCTTCCTTAACTACTATTTCTTAATAATTCTATAACTACCTATTTATTAATATCTATCTAATTAATTACTTATAATACATTTTATATAGTTATTAACCCTCCTTTCTATAATTTTATCCTTTTTACCCTCTAGTAATAGCTTAATATTCTATTTACCTCTTTAAGATTTTAAACTTAATCTCTTAATAGAATAACCTTATATATAACTGCTAATATTACTTTTATATTTAATTTAATAGCTTAAATTATTAACTCTAGAGAGCTACTTTTATATATAATAACTTATTTAGTAAGGTATTTAGATTAAGATTAAGCCTCTATTGCTATCTTTAGAGTCCTTAAAACCTATAGACTTAATAGTTAATTTACCTCTTTAGGAGGCATTAGGGTTTATAGCTATATATTAAGCTTTAAGATAACGGTTTTTAAGTTAAGAGGATAAAGTCTAGCTCCCTTAAAAGCCCCCTAGATATTACTCTCTATAAAGGTAGCTTAAAAAGCAATATAAAAGGCTAGGAAGAATTCAGTTTTAAAAATATAAATTATAGAGTATTTAATTAAATACTTTATTTCTTAACTATAAGTATTCTTCAGTACTGAAAAATACCTAATATTAAGAGGCTAAAGTAAGTAGGATATATAAGTAGGTATATAAAGTATAATAATCTTATAATCTTAATAATATCTCTTAAAGTTAATAGAGTAATAACTTTTATAACTATTAAGGATTAAGAGATAATAGAGACTAATTAATTACTTAATTATTAATTAATTAAAGTATTTTAACTATTTAAGACCTAATTTATTATTTATCTATCTATTTTAGCTTATTATAATAACTTAATTATTAATGAGATTACTTTTTTAGTATTAATTTATAAGATAATATTAGCTTAAATTAATAATAAATAGTAAGATTAATTAACCTTTAGTATTTATTATTAGAATTACAGTAATCTATTTACAGTTTTCTAACTATATTAATTTTAGCCTTTTTTACCTTTTTAAGCCTATAATAACTATCCTAGACTATATAAAGCCTATTATAAAGCCAGTTTTACTAAAGTTCTAAATATTATTTAATTAAATACTATACTTTATAATTATATTCTATATAAGCCTAAACCAGCTATAAATAATATTTAGATCTTTATATTTAGCTCTCTAATAGTTATATCTCTAAAAGATATATATCTTTAGCTCTAGTTATTGCTTAATAAAGTTATAAGCTTAGTGCTTACTAATAGGTAGTATATTACAGTTAGTAAGTAAAGAATTAGCTATTTCTTTTATAAAATGCAGTTATAAGGGAAATCCTTATAAATCTAAATTAAGAATAAATTAGACTATTATCTATTTCTCTAAATTAGATAGTTTCTATAACTTAGGGATAAAATCGCATTATAATTAAATACTATTATAGCGGTGCTATAAGGTATTAAAAAGAACTTAGTAAATACTTACAGTATATTAGAGACTTAATTTTATATTATTTTAAAGGGCCTAAAGGGTAAGAAGGATTCTAGCTTTATTTAATAATTAAAGTATATTTAGTTATTAAGAAGTATTTAATTAAATAGAAATATTATAGGATAAGGGATTTTTAACCTATATACTTATCTAACCTGCATGCTTATTAAACACATTATAGAGAATATAATTATAAAATATAATATCTAATTAAATAATATTTAGAACTTTAATAAGACTAACTTTATAATAGATATTATATAGTTCAGAATAGTTATTATAGGTATAAAAAGGTAAAGAAGGCTAATATTAATATAGCTAGGAAACTATAAATAGATTACTGTAATTTAAGTAATTAATATTAAAGGTTAATTAATCTTACTATTTATTATTAATATAGACTAATATTACCTTATAAATTAATACTAAAAATATAATCTCTCTAGTAATTAAATTATTATTTTATTAAATTAAAATAAATAGATAAATAATTAATTAAGTCTTAACTAACTAAAGCACTTTAATAAATCTATAGTTAAGCAATCAGTTAGTCTTTATTATCTATTAATCCTTAATAATTATAAAAGTTACTATTCTATTAAATTTAAGAGATATTATAAAGAAAATAAGATTATTACCCTCTATATACCTATTTATATATTTTATTTACTTTAGCCTCTTAATATTAAGTACTTTATAGTATTAAAAAAGGTATATAGGTAAGAGATAAAGTATCTAATTAAATACTCTATAACCTATATTTTTAAGACTGAGTTTTTTAATGCCTTTTATATTATATTTAAAGCTACTTTTACTAAAAGTAATATATAAAAAGGTTTTAAAGGGGCTTAGCTTACTCTATTTAACTTAAAGTATATTATCTTAAAGCTTAATATATAGCTATAGACCCTATTGCCTTTTAGAGAGATAGCTAAACCTTCCTCTCTTTAGATTTTAAAGACCTTAATAATAATAAATAAGGCTTAATTTTAAAATAAATACCTTAAAAGTTAAATTAAAAGGTATTATAATAGCTCTCTAGAGCTAATTATTAATACTATTCAGTCTCTTATTAAAGCAGTAAAGAGATCTATATATAAGACTACCTTAATAAGAAATAAGATTTAAAACCTTTAAGAGGGAAATAAGAAACTAAATTAATACTAAAAGTTAAAAAGAATTAAACTATAAAAAAGAGACCCTATAATTATAGAGGAAATATTATAAGTAATTAATTAAATAGATATTAATATATAGGTAGTAAGTAAGTTATTATAAAGTAGTAATTAAAGAAGGTTAATTAGACTGAGTATTTAGCAATATAGTATATATAATAAGACTAGGTATAATATAAAGACCTATTAGGTAGTACTAAAGGTATTTAGAGAAGAGTATAGTAAATAATTTTAATTAATTAAATAAATTATAGTAATCTTATTATCTAGATAATAAAGGGTATATAGGAAAGTGACTTACTTACTTAACTGACTTACTTACTTATTAAATATATTAGTTATAGTTATTATATTATTAATTTAAGTAATAAAAATTAAAGTTACTTTCCTTTTTAATAGTATTAACTCTCTCTTTTTTATATTTATATTATTTTTAATTAATCTTAATTGCTATAGTAATATATTCTATTAGATCTTTTAATTAATTTCCTTTATAAAGTTTATCTTTTACTTTTTCTTTTAAGCTTTAATAATAGACTTTTATAAAAACTTTATTATTTCAATTAGTCTTAGCTATTAATTATTAAAATTTAATTAAATAGTCTATATAAGATTTATACTGCTTAAGTATTAAAATATTTATTACTACTTATTATTCCTTATTAATAACTCTAAAGTTATCTTATAGAAGTACTTTAAAGTTTATTTAATTAGAAAATATATTTTAAGTTTTTTAGTCTTTAGGGTTTTAATTATTCTTTAGGTAGTCCTTTTAAATAGATTTAAATCAGTCTTTAGTATTTCTTTAGATTAATAGAGCAGTAAATAGAAGTTTCTTTTTAATAGTATTCAGTTTATTTAAAAACAGTTAGAAATATCTTTTTATTTAAATAAGAAATAGTATTATATCTATAGCTTATCTTTTAAAGGGTTTTAATTTTAACAGTTTAATAGCTTCTCTAAAGTTATATTAAGTATCTATAGGATTTATAAATAGTAATATAAAAGTTTATTTATTAATCCTTCCCTAAAGGGTATAAATTAAATTATAAAGCTATTAAATCTTAACTACTATTTCTATATTACTAAATAGTACTTTAATATAAAGAGGTATAAGTCTATTATTATTGATATTAGTAAATATCTTAATAGTATATTAATATTACTTAGTATTTATATAGTATACTCTAAATAAAAGCTATTAATATATAACAGTTAGGTTTTCTAAGGGATAAATTAGTCTGTTTTAAGTTTATATTAATAGAGTTATAGAGTATAATATTAAGTAAAGTAAAGTATTATATCTCTTAATTGTAAATAGAGTAAGTTAGGTATATTTAGATAAAGATACTTTATTAATAGCTATTAAGTTAAGTTCTATTTAATATTAAAAGAATATATATATATTTAGTAATTCTTAATAGATCAGTAAGGTTATTATAGAATTAATGCAATTAGTTACTAATTATAAAGTTTTAATACTAATTATATTAATTATATTGATAGGTTATAGTATATAATTAGTGAAAAATGTAGGCATATATATAGAGTAACTAAGCTATCTATTAGGTTATAATAACTTCACTCTGCTAAAGTATAGAGCAATATAGAGATAAATAGGTAAAGAGTAGAGGTTAAACCCTAACTTAGATAGCACCTCCTATAAGGTCCCCTTAGGGTCCCTATCCCTTATTTCCTTATATCTCTTACTTTTCTTAATTTCTCTAGCTTTTCTAGCTCTTTCTCTATTTATTTCCTCTATATCTTTTATTTCCCTATTTTTTATCTCTTTTTACTCTCTTTTTATTCCTTTTCTCTATCTATTAGTCTTTTATCTCTCTCTTTATCCCTCTTAACCTCTCTTTATTTTCTTTTTCCTTTCTTTATTCCCTTACTCTTATTATTTATTCTCCTTACTTTATCTTCTATAGTTACTATAATTAGTTTAAGAAAAGCTAACTGGTAAATATAGCCTGGATAGTTAATACTAACACTATCCTAACCCTAACCTAATGTGCCTTTACCCCTGATATAATAGCGCCGCGCTAAAACCCTGAATTAAAAAAAAAGCATGCCGATGCCTATAAAAAGTGATAGGGGAGTACTTGATATTTCTCAACAACTGGCACATTATTCTACTATAGCTATCCTAGAGCCCGCGGGTTAACCGACCATGTCATCCCAGTAAAAATGAGCTGCCCTTCATCTTTCAACTTCTTAGGATCGATATAGACACAATAGTTAATTCGACCGCTGTCTAGCAGAAAGTAAACACGGAAGACCATGTAAACTTCTGAACGATCTTGATTATAGTGGATGCGTTCCATCTGTAATTTATCAGCTTACGTCTTTAGTAAGATAGCGGAGTATACTGACAAGGCGATACTGGTTTCCACTCATATAGAAGGGTGTCTTGCAGGGTCCAGTCGTTGTCTTGACTTCCAAGTAATATCTTGGTCGTTTTCCAGACCAACTATCACCAGTGAGGATACCGGCGTCAATCAGTGTATTGGTAAGCCGGCCCAGAGAATCGACATAGACGAGGTCTGCAGTTTCTCGACTGGACCACTGTGAAAGGCCCGCGTAATCTGGATGGATAGCCGCATACGTTCTGATTGTGCTTTGCCAGTTCTCACGGCTCCAATCTGGCAACTCGAGCTTGGACAAGAGCTCAAAGACCTAAAGAGTTAAGCGTTAGTATCTCGCACGATTCCATGCTGACAGGCTCACTCACATATAATTCGCCAGCCGCACCAATCCTCTTGTCGCGCTCCTGCTGGCTACTAGATCGAAACTTGTTCATGACATCCAAACCGTCAAAGCTCTCATACATGCCTACATTTCCACCAGGCAGAGTATCACGTAAACCTTGCATGTCGAATGCGCCTCCAGATGGGAAATTTGCCTTTCGAGCTGCCTCGACGACTCTTTCGAGGATCAAGCGATACTGCGCGTCTTCTTGGAACCCTCTCTCAGCCGTTTCTGAACCTGAGGACCAATTTCGAGGAACTTGGGGGCTTGAATAATTGTCGCTTCGCGATGGATGGAAAACAGTAGCGGGCTCCGATGAATCTCTTCCAGCCGCTGACCGACCTTGATGAGACATATGGCTCCTCTGGGAAACAGTCTCAACGACAGCCTCACTGAGATCTGTATTGTATGCTAATACTGGGGATGCAATATCTTGAGACAATGCATCGGTCTCTGACGAGTTATTCGGGGTGAACTCTTGTCTCAAGGACTGGTCGGTTTCCGGGGCTCGGTCAATATCTAAGTCTGCTTCCACATTTCCTTCGTCTTCACCAACAGGCCAGCTTTCACTTTCGTCATCGTTATCGAAAGGTATTTGTATGATGCCCTGGTCGTCAAGAATCTCGCCCAGCACTAATTTGTTACTGGCAAAGATCGACGTGAGGGCAAAGATCGCATCAACCTCGACATTCCCATCAATGTTGGTGTTGGGGTGTCTCATGAGCCATGCAGCAAGCTTTCTGGGAAGAACTGAGCCAAAACATATTTCCTGCGCCTTTGGCTCTCTTGGAACATAGACGGTGAGCTTTCCGCCGGGCTCAGCAATATGTTCGCTTGCAGTGGCGACCTTACTCTCGAATAACTGGCCGTTCTGGCTCATCTTTAAGACTGAAGATATCTCGTCTACCTCTCTGACGTCTATTGTGCGTAGAACCTCGTAGCATTCGAGCGGATTGTGGCGAAACCGAGGACTATTGAAAGTCGCTGCGACTCTGATAGGTAGAGCAAGCATGGTTAACATTCTCTCTACAATCCTACTCGGGCAACTTACCGAGTGATATAGTAGGCTTTGGTTCTCAAATAACGCTTGCCCGATAATATTGGCAATCCTGAATCTCCAGATAGTGATGTATCTTCTTTGACGCAATTGGATAAGTATCGATCCGAAAGCCTCAACCAATCGAACAACGGCTTCAGGCGGCGTACTTCTTCTAGATTAAAGTCCAAAAGGCTAATCCTGTCTTCAAAAGTGACCTTGAGTCTTTCTCGATCTCCAATAGCAAAATCAACATCGATAGATCCCAGAGAAACGGTTCCGTTGGGGTATCTGATGGGAAACACCTTGGCCTTTCTAATAGGTTCAGGATCTAAATACGCTGGCTCGATCTGGAGAAACTCGTTCAAAGACAGAATGGCCACTTTTGCCTCTTCCGGGCTGCTGTTGGGAGACTGTCTTAGCTCATCATAGACCATCTGTAGCGTGAGTGACTTGATACCGAGTCCACGGACGAAGAAATCCTCTAGTTCTTCATAGGACTCATCCAAGGTAACTTTGCCTCGAATTGACGTTGCACTGGACCATAGGCAATCAAATGTTCTGTACCAGCCTGGACCATTTTGTTGCCTCACGAAGATAAGAGGGGATTCTTCAAATGCCAGTCTGTGCCGCGTTAGACATTTGTACTGGATAAAAGGCAAGAGAACAATCCAAAACGCACCTTAAGTCAGAAGACTCAACCGCCTCACCATGCAGGTATTTGTAAAGTTCAAGGATGCGATCGTCTTCATCGCAGCCCTCATTTCGTAATCCATTCAGCTCTGTCACCAGATTGTCGACAGTGGCATTGCGTATACCTAGTGTGAGGTGAAACAGGTTCTCAATGCTGCTCATGTCTTCCTCGCTCAGACTTCTCCTCGTGTAAGTGCTCTTCAGAGAATGTGCTGTTACCATATCAGGAGGCGCAGCCCAGAGACAGAAGGAAGAGCTTGTCCACATCGGCGCTTTTTCGTCAGGGTCTAGAATGCCTGAATTGTTGAAGAATTCCCTAACTTTGTCAATAGTTTGTCTTAATGGATATGTATTGAATGCTTACCTGATTCTGAATCGCATCCTTGTCTGATCGTTAGAGACGGCAAGCTTTGCGTAGATAGCCACATATAAATCGAATACTCTTTGAGATTGACGAATAGACGATGGCTCTGGACACGATCGTTCGATACAAGTGAGTATTTCGAGCAGGAACTCGATGTCATCGTCTTTACCAACCGAGAAATGCTTGGTCAAGAAGTTCCACTTCATTCCAGCCTCGTGGCCCGTGTCATCGCTCTCCATCTTCAGGAATGGGAACTGATCGGGGTATTCCATGTACCGCTGGACGAAGTTTTGAAGCCGTGGGAAGGGAAGCCATGTATTCTTCAGCTTGGGTGAAAAGTTCACTTTGCAAAGTTGCTTGGCGGAGAAATTCTGGATATTTGAAACCAGAGCTGGGTTTTTCAACAGTTTCTTTCCCTCATGTAACCAAAGATGTTCGAACAGACCCAGGAACCTGTCCGTGTGATGATTGAAGACATACAGGAAAGGCTTTGACAAGGCGTCTCCACTGGGTGATAGTAGACTAAGTCGTTCGTGGATACCTATGTAATCAACCAGCCATGTTTTCCAAGATGGGTGAGCGAAGCTTGGCTGGATTGGCCCTCCCTTGAAGATGTAGTGTTGCAAAAAGGCAATATCAAAGTCTGGTACAGTGCCCTGACCAGCTAGAAGGCTTTCAGGGCTGTAGGGGTGATCGGTTCCCGGTAAGTAGACGACCATACTGTGTGGGTGGTCGAGGCTGTCCCTCACGTTAACCCATACTTCTTTGTAGTGTTCGCGTGTATGCACACCGGTCTGGTGCGTGAGGTAAAGATAGCTGAGAAACTCCAAATTGTCCTTTATGTCAAGTCTTTCACATGACACAAAGAATGCATTGATTGATTCTCTAATTTGAGTTGTTGTAGCTTCGGAAGCTCCAAGTTGTTCAAACAGGGCCTGCCTGTCAGGGTTTCGTATCGCGGCTGGGCTCAAAATTCTGAGATCCAAGATAACTGGGATTTTGATGTCTCCCGTCGCAGGCAAGTAGACCGGCCCTTCCTCGGACGATGTCCATCTGCCATCTCTCAGTGGTAATATTTGGAGGAACCTTATTATCATGCAGCTTTTAGAAGTGCCTTTCGAGAGCTTGAAAAGAACACGTGCTACACAGCTATGCCATTCTTCAGGCATAATCTCTCCGCGCATTCTAGATTTATCGCTATTGAGATCAGACTTCAGCAACTCAACAAAAAGTCCAGCGCCTAGTTTCTCAAGACCGTACTCTTTCAAGGCGTCGACTGCTGTTTCGGAGTACTTTGGCGAGAGAAATGGGTCTTTGATGGGGTTGTCGAACAGCGGATCCCCATTTTGGTCTTTCGCGTCGCTAGTGAGGACCACAACGTCGGTAATGGAGCGCAAAGCATTCTTATTCCTCGATTTTAGGACAGGGTTCTTCTTGATTAACGACTGAATGCTAGCATCTAAGTCAGACCAAAAAGAGTCAAACCCATTGTCCTTAGGTGGAAGAAACAGTGGCCAGTGATAGCACAAACTTGGGTGCTTGCAAAACTGAAGGACGGCTTGATAGAATGCTGTTGCGATACAATCGCGGATATTAAGATTTCGTCTCGATGTAGTGATAATATCTTGGCGGTTGGCATTTGTATCGAAGTCTGAGTGAATGTGAAACTATGCCATGAATCAGCAAGTATCCAGAGAAGGCTTCAGGAAGAGTCGTCCTACTAACTTTGTAATCCGATGTGCGAAGAGGCAAAAATGCAAAGAGCTCTTGCTTCTGACGGGAGATTTGGGGTTTATAGTCACTTGTCAGAGGAAAAGCCAAGATGACTTCAGCAGTGGTGGAAATCCTTCGAGCTTCTTCGTTCTTAGGCGGCTCCCGGTTGTCACTTGGCGCCAATCCTGTGGCAAACTGTTTTGTAATATGATAGATCTGGCTTTTAGTGGTTTCTTCGCCAAAAACCACATTAATGGTCTCCAGAGAGACGCGGTGCTCGTCGATCCAATGTTTTCGGAACTCTTTTGACCGCTCAAGGTTCCCCTCGTCGTCATAAAACGCAACGCTGATTTGTCGAAGTTTTCGTAGGAATAGCAGACATGTCTCTTGGAGCTCATCAAACTGCATAGATATAATCCTCTTCAGATGGTCGATTTCTTCCTCTTCGCCTTGGTCATGTAGATAGAGCGTCGTACGTGTCAGAGGGTTTGGGATTGAATCAACTGGCGTAACCCAGATGGGTCTCACCATGCCGAGACCTGGATCAGTCTTATTGTGCCGAAACTCAAACGAGAAGTTGCCAGACTGAATGTGGACTCTAGATGCGGCGATGAAAACAGATTTGAATCCGATTCCCTTGGCACCGATATATCCGTGCAATGCTGACTTGGTACTTTCTCCAACAGAGCAGATAGCCTTCAAATCTGGCCTGGTGAAACCATCCTCATTGCAGTCGACGACAATATGCTTTGGATGAATCTTGAAGGAGATGAAGGGGAGGGCGTTTAGGCCATCAGCCTTCGTGAATTTATTGTCCTCGGCGTTCTGAAGAAGCTCAAACACGAATCTGGCGCCACTTCCGTATATGTTCTTTGCCAGCCTAATGAGAATGAGCTGATTAGCCTAGCGCAGCCTAAGTAATATGTATATACCTACACCTTGATAGAATGCGATGCAGCGTTTTCCATCCTGAGCCAGTTTTCGTCAATTTTGCGGCGATGATCCACATTATATCGCCCTATGTCGTCCATCATCTCTTTGTCCAAGTACCCATACTCTCCTGTTATCTCCCTTATGATCTCTTCTGCCTCATGTGGAGTCGCCATGTTGACTTGTAGATATAGAGCTCGCTTGATCTTTCACTTGTAGTAGTTTGTGACTTGACAATCATGCTTTGGTGATATCCCCCTATTTAATAGATTGAGAGGCGAAGCAAATGAGAAAATTGGGAGGGGTAAAATAGTAAACCAACATACATAACCTGAAACAGCTTTCCTGCATGTTGATCACAACATCCTTGTCATTTATCTTAAGCTGAAAGTGTCCCCTGTGAAACTAACCCTATTCTTGGAAATAATCGTTGTATTTCAGGCGCTTCCTTACGACATCTAATTTGTCAAATTTGAATTCATTCGTCACACTTCCCCAGCGCTCTAAACCTACCATGTATTTCCATTAGGAACGCGGCCCATTCCCGCTTCTACACCAATAATCTTATTCCAACCATCCTTATTTATTATCAGCCTGGGAATGGGGCTTATTCCTAAAATCCATCTTATTTCCCAGGTAAAATAGGGTTCATCTGGGAATAGGTCCGATTTTCTCCAGCTCCTAACAATAGATATCAATATTATAAGTAGGGACAGGGTTAGGATAGCTGTAAATGTCTTAGTGAAATTTCTATTAATGTGCTTAATAAGTAAGTAAGACAGATAAGTGGATAAGACACTTTTCTATAATGTAGTTTATAGGCGAGTTAGCCACTCAAGTGAGTTAGCTACTACCCTACACTATCTTAAAACTGCATTTTAAAAAGCTTATAAAAGGCTGAAAATAGGCTAAAAACAGCTATAACTTAGGCAGCTTATATTTAACTTAGAAAGTAAGCTATAGTAGTTTTTTAGACTCTTTAAAAAAACTTTATATAGTTAGTATATTAAAAAGACTTTTTATACTGTATAATTAAGCCTTTCTATATAAAATAAATAGCTAAAAATCCTTAAAAAACTCTATATAGTATTATTAACTATACTCTAATAAGAATTAGTTTTATTTTATTTTTAGCTATTTTATTTAGTTTTTAGAGGCTATAGAGTAAACTAATCTTAATCTATACAGTATACTAGCTAACTCACTTATAAACTACATTACACCCTTTATTATCTAAATAATAAAATTACTATAATTTATTTAATTAATTAAAACTACTTACTATACCCTTTCTAGATACCTCTAAAACTACTTAATAGGTTTTTATAGTATATCCAGTCTTACTATATATATTATAATGCTAAATACCTAATCTAACTGACCTTCTTTAATTACTACTTCTTAATAATTTACCTATTACCTATATATTAATATCTACTTAATTAATTACTTATAATAACTCCCCTATAGTTAAAGGCCCTCCTTTCTATAGTTTAGTCTTTTTCTCCCTCCAGTATCGCCCTATTGTCTTATTCTATTCTTTAAGATATTAGTTTCTATCCTTTAGTAAGGCTATCTTATATAAAAGGATACTCTATCCTTTCTTAAAATACCTTATAGCTTAAATAATTAACTTAGGGGTATTACAATTAGTTACTGTAACAGCGCTATAAGGCTTTATAGGCACCTGTAAGCACTACTATAATTGCTCACATAGTGATTATAGCCCGATCTTTTACCCTGTAGCCTAACAGTTAGGTGGAACCGTTATAAGGGGAGCTACTTTTACAATTAATAATTCTCTCTTATAGATACTTCGAGTGAGATTAGGTCTCTAGTATTGTCTTTAGGGTCCTTAAAGTCCAAGGGGTTAAAGGTTCTGCAACCTCTGTAGGAGGTGTTACGATTAGTTACTGTAATAGCGTTATAAGGCTCTATAAGCAGCTGTAAACACTACTATAATTGCTACAATAGCAGTTATGGCCCGATCTTTTGCCCTGTGGCTTAACGGTTAAGTGCAACCGTTACATTATAGGTTCACCCTAAAAGAAAAAAGCCTCCGACTGAATTATAGGTATTAGAGCTTCCTATCTCGCTCCATTCTAAATACCTGTAAGTGATGAGTTACTTTATATATAGTGGCTGGGGTGCGCTATTTTCTCAATCAATATAGCCGAAGTCTCCTCGGCTTATTACTGCCTGATACTTAAATCTGCAGCTACACTAAAAGCAATTATACACTTTGCCAGCCGAATTGCATATTGCTACCGTCGAGATGAGATGACTAGCTGTAAGATTGAAGGATTTATTCCCGACTGCCGAATGTTCGAAAGAGACCCGAGCGTTGCAACGTCTGACTAAGTGCCCTTTTTCCGTCCTTGCAATCTTGGGCATTGTGGATTACCATGTAGATCATTCTCAGTGGGGCTCTGATCGCAACAGCGCGTCCGCGGTTACAGTTTAAGCCTCATAGTGTGCCAACTATCCTCGCGGCATCCAGTTTTGTCGGGTTGGGTGTCATCACAAGTGACGTCTATATCACTGACGATCAACAATGGTGAGTATATGTTTTATTTCCACCGATATCAATTCCCAAGACAATCCAGTTTTGTGCAAGTACTAAATTCAATTTCTTAGGTATCTCAACACCGCCAACTTTCTGCGCAGCATTCGGAACTTCAAGATGGATATTCGCCTTACGAATCCGACTGCATACGTCTGTGCTATTCACTGGCAGGTTGCTCAGGCAACATCTCTAGAGAACATCGAGTTCTATATGTTATACAACTCTGATGTTCCGAGTAATACTCAGCAGGTAGGTTCTCTATTTAATATGGGTGGACAACGCCAAATCCAGATTGACTGACCTTTTTTTGCTTTGTCTAGGGCATATACATGGAAAATGGGTCCGGCGGCTTTATGGCGGATTTGACCTTCGTCGGAGGTAATTTTGGGTAAGTGAGCTTCATCGATGCTGCGAGTCTATGACAACAGTATTCGTGGTGGCCAGATGTCTAATGGAAACAGTGCCTACTTCGGAAACCAGCAGTTCACCACAAGCCATATGGTATTTGTCAATTGTAACACAGCTGTTCAGGTGCACTGGGACTGGGCATGGACTATGCACGACTACGTTATTGAGAGCTGCGGGAGCGGTTTGGTTGTCGTGGGTGGCGTAAGTATCTTCAATCCTATCCCAAATAGCCCTTGGCTCTGTTGCTAACCCTTTGTTCTGCCAGGCCGGTGGACCGGAATCGAGTGGCCAGAGTGTTGGATCGCTCATCTTGGTGGATTCCATTATCGCCAATACCCCCAAGGGTATCGTCAGCTCGCTAGTCGGCGAAAACTCGACATCGTTTCTATTACAAAACGTTGGCTTCCTCAACGTCAAGCAGTCCGTTACCGATGCGACCAAGAATAAGGTGCTCGTCGCAGGAGGTAATGAAGTCGTCCTTAAGAGCTGGGGCTTCAGTCAGATCAAAAATGCTACTTCAGAGACTGGCTTCTTTGTCAACGGAGATAACATTCCTGCTATGAACCGTTCCAAGTCGCTTCTAGGATCTCAGTACGATAAGCTACAACCGAACCTTTTTTCGCGACGTCGACACAAGTACTATGATGAACCCAAGAGTAATGTTATGAATGTCAAAGCACTTGGTGCTAAAGGCGACGGTGTCACAGACGATACTATTGTGCTGAACTCAATTCTCTCTGGAGCAGCAAATACCTCATCTATTGTGTATTTCCCATACGGCGTCTACATCGTTACAGATACTCTTCGAGTCCCAATCGGATCACGCATCATTGGTCAGGCGTGGTTACAGATTATGGGAAAAGGCTCTAACTTCCAAAACGAGCTCAGGCCAAGGGCAGTCGTGCAAGTTGGAAGACGCGGTGACGTCGGCATTATCGAGATCCAGGACATTATGTTCACAGTCAATGGAGCTACAGCTGGAGCGGTTGTAGTCGAATGGAATGCCAGGGAAGCTACGCAAGGCTCAGTGGGTCTATGGGGTACGTTTACACTATCAGTGCTTAAAGCTTTTGCTAACCCTATCCTTCTTCTCTAGACTCTCACATCCGCGTTGGCGGTGCTGCAGGCTCTGACTTGCAGTATACCAACTGCCCCAAGTTATCTAGCTCTATCAATCCCAAGTGTAAAGTGGCATTAATACTTTTTCACCTTATACTTAGCTTAAGCGCTTATCTAGAGAATATATAGAACTGGGTTACTGATTATAACCTTAATAGAAAAAATAGAGATTAAGTTAATATCTATATCGCCTAAGGTATATTAATTAAAAGTGATTTAGCCTACCTTTAGGGTATAGCTTTAGAGTACTATATCTTTTATTAATATTAGCTTTCTAATACTAATAATATTCTTATAGGTATAGTATAGACTAAAATGCCTTATTATTAGCTAACTCCTTAAGTACTTAAGCCTTTTAAAGTAAGTATTAGTCTCTTTATTAATAATCCTACTTTTAAGGAATATAAAAATAACCACTACTATATATTATTAGCAGTCTGCATTTTAAATTTTATTGCTATCTATATCTTAAGAACTGGTCTTAATAGCTAGTTCTATAACTATAAATAAAACTGTATTAAAATATAAAACTGGTAAATAAAAGGATTTAAGGTTAAAGAGAGCTATAATCTTTAGATTTATAACCTATATACTAAAGCTATTATTAAAATAGTATTTCCTTAAAATAGCACTCTTATATATACTTATAATAATATTAATAGCTTTCTATTATCTATTTTTATATAGCTATAAAGTTTAAAGGAGGTAATAGGGAAAAGAGTATTTCTAAGTTTCCTTATCTATTAGCTTAATAATATTATTAAGTTTAATATTTTAAAAAACTGCTAGACTGCCCTTATATAATATATCTTATATAATTAAGATATATTAGACTTTACTTAACTAAAGTATTAAGAGTTACTTAAAAGTAAAAGTAAAACTGACTTAATATATAATACAGACTATAGAGAGAGTTTATATAGCTAGTTTAATATTATAGAGCTAGCCTATTAGGGATAATTACTTAGTAACACTATTTCTATACTTTAGGCTAGATATATGTAAATAGATTATAGTAAAATATACCTAAAGGATAGTTCTAAATAATACTGCAATAGTATAGTATCCTTAAAATATCTATATTTTACCTTTTATTAATAAGGTATATTATAGATATTATTAATAAGTTTATAAGTACCTCTAACTATATAAAAATACTATAAAAAGAGGTATACTTAATATATTATATTAAATAGCTTATAATAATATAAGCTTCTCTATATTTAATTTATAATAATCACTATAAAAGATAACTTTAATATATTTATATTAAATATAGCCTTAAAGGGTTAGGGGTAGGATAGGGTTAGTATTAACTATTTAGGCTATCTTTACTAAGTTGTTTTTCTTAAACTAATTACAGTATAGAAAATAAAGTAAGGAAAGAAAGAAAAAAGTAAAAAAGGAAAGAAAAGAGATAAAGAGAGAGGTAAGAGACTAATAAATAGAGAAAAGGGATAAAGAGAGAGTATAGAGAATAGAAAATATAGTTATAATAGAGAAAAAAAATAGAGAAAGAATAAAGAAAGGAGAGAGATAAATATAGAGAAAAGTTAGAAAGAGCTAGGGAAATTAAAAAGAGCTAGGGAAATTAGGAAAGCTAGAAAAGCTAGAGAAAGCTAGAAAAGCTAGAAAAGCTAGAGAAGCTAGAAAAACTAAAAAAGCTAGAAAAGTAAGAAAAAGCAAGAGGGATAAGGGAAAAAGTAAGGGATATAGAGAAGTAAGGAATAGAGGCCTTAAGGGGACCTTCTAGAGGGATTCCAGCTAGATCTAGCTAGGCTCCTAGAGGGATCTCTAGCTATAGAAGAAGCTGAAATAGCTCTAGTTTTAGTAAGGGTAAGACCTATAGAGGAGTCCAGCTAGGCTGCTATAACTAGCCTAATAAGGTCCTGAAGCTTCTTATAGGTCTTAGCAGTCTCTAGATCTATAAGGCTGCCTGCACAGATAATAATAGGCTGAAAAAAGGCACCTAGGTATCTATATTTCTAGCGTTTTTCTTCTACAGCCTCCCTAAGGGTCTCATAAGGATCCTCCCTAGCTGAATCCTTAGAAATAGCAATAATCTGTATATTATAGTAATATCGGCTTATTCCTAAGGTAACAGCTAGGTCGGCTCGTAAGCTAGTTACCTTATCCACTAGGGGCTCCTTCTAGACCTCTAGGGTAGGTAGGGAGGCTAGGGCTCTATAGAAGGCTCGTACAACTGTATCGTACCTTGCAATCCACCTTCTGTTAGCGCCCTTATAGGTATCTTTATAACTGAAAGCAGCTATAGCCCTACAGGAGCTATAGGGTAAGCTAGAGGGCTTGATTGGGTAGAGAAGCCTATTGCGGAGGGCCTCAGTAATCTCAGAGTCTGCAAAAGATAGGTCTTTCTTAATAGGCATAACTCCTAGCTGTTATACCTTAGTACTACAGTCCTAAATCAACTCTGGCAGAGTTGATTTTGTTGACCCACTTTAAACCTAGCAGGGTTGATTATTGCCGGGGTGCAGAGTTGATTTGACATTAGTGCTGATCGAAATAGGAGTTTAGCCAGAGCGCAATGCATCCTTTTGCATAAAGTGCTACAGGGGATAAATCATACTACTAGATAGTATTGTTAATTAAAACACAATTGTCATTTACATCTCACAAACAAGAACCCAATCATTTTAACGATCGTTACGACAGCCTCGAGTTTGCAATCTGAATTATGCAGTACTATTCATCCCTACATTATTCTTTCTACATACCGCTTTCTCATGTGCCGGGTTTGTGGATTTGCCTCTATAGCAGATGAGGTTGCCATACATTTAAAGACACAATATTGCTAATTAGATAATAATATCTATATTATTACCGAACCTCCCACTTTCACTAAAAGTGGAATCTTTACAATTCTATTAGCTAATTATCTCTGTAATTATCCTGCATCCCACTTTCACCTAAAAGAGGACTCTAAATAATATATCCCCAGCAAAAATGTAAGCCAAAAGTGGTCATTTCGTCATTTTATTAGTTAACTTTATGTTTTCTTTTATCCGAGAGTTTTAACTTTAAGCTATACCTACTTATAAATGCACGACTGGAGCGGGGCATGCTCTAAATTTTAAGCTAATTACATACGCTAGAATTAATAAAGTTTGCGCCGTCTCAGAATGGGGCTGTTCTTACGTCGAGAGGTCTGTACCACTAATGCCAAATTCATTAAATCCAGTATCCCGCTTCTCTTAATATATTTCCTATCTTACCCTTATTAACCCTACTGTACAAAGGTTAAACTAAATCCCGCTGCATTATCTAATTTTTATCCATACCAACCCAGGCGACTATAAAATTCCCCCGCATTGTACTATAGAGGCAGCCGGTAGAGCTAGCCCTAGATAGGTTAGGCTTCTTCTGCCGACTACTGTTAGGGTATACCTCTTCCAGCTGCCAAATACTGCTAGCATACAAATATCTTCCATCGCCAATAAAATACTATAAAATACTGCATAAAAAACTGGGCAGGCAGGAGATATCGGAATAAATAAGTATCTAAGCATTTATTCAAGACTGGATTCTAATATTAAATTAAATTGGGACTATTCGAGAGAGTTCAGCGGATATATACAGTTGGTAAGGACAGAGCAATGCCCCCACTTAATGAGTCAGGCCAGGTCGGTTAACCAGGTAACGTCAAAACAACAGACCCCAATCAATACGCTACTCCATCTAATATATTTACTATAAACTATCATCAATAAGCAAGCAAAAATGCACATTATCGATATCTAAAACTGGCGGCAAGAGATAGAAATAACAGGACCTAAGTATTGCGATACATTTTACGATTTTTCTTACCCTAAAGATTATTAATATCCTCAGTCCCTTCCGTTATTGCCACCAGCTTCCTAAAACGAGACCAGGAAATAACTTATGGACGATAGCTCGGGGCCAGCGGCTAAGAGACGCAGGGGGCAAGATAATACTGATAGGACACTAAGAGCTCCTCAAAGTCAGCAAACGAGGGGATTTCCAATAACATTAGATGCACCAGACTTTATGCGAGATGCTTAAGCCCACTCGGTAATAGTATCGCAATTAATACAATTGCAAGTATCTAGTCGCTCGTCACCTTTAAAGCAACTCGCATTACTTAAGATCAGTCCCAGGGGGTTTGAGCCGCGGGAGTTTACTGTAGAAGATATTCATTTACTACATCAACTTTGCGACATACTCAATAGGCTGCAGGATATTAAGGATAGCGCCTTCGGGATTATCTTACGCAATTGGGAGGAAGAAATTACCAAACTGTCACAGCTTAAGACCAGACCAGACCAGCCTACCCTAGACCCAGCTAGTGGGTCAGTATCACGTGGTGATACGTTATCA